>JAZBGW010001891.1:0-13433 GCA_037464815.1 Mylabris variabilis | reverse complement strand
ACAAAAAAAGTGCTTCTATTTTATATATATGTATGATGTATGATAGTTACAGCGATTCAATTTACCCCACTTTCCCCTAATCACGCAATAGGTTTTTCTCTATTGCCTCCTAGAGAAAATGCGAAACATGTTTGGAGCAAAACGAAAAAAATGTTGGGAGGAACCTCGAGTCATTCTAATTGTAAGTTGTTTTGCATCTTTAGTTCGTTTTTGAGCTACAATGTTCAAATTTTGCTAAAATGTTCTCTATAAATCCCAGAAATATTTTTTGGAATCGCCAGTCAACTACTGAGTTTCACATGAATTGTCTACTTTTAGAGCAGCAGGGCGGTATATTCATCATTTTTAAGATTTCCTTCCCTTAATTTCTCCGGTTTCACAACAGAGATTTGTGTATTTTCCCGCAATACTGATTTAAAGGCTTCAATTATGTGAAACCAATTTTCGGAAAGTTGGCCCGTATTGTGTTACTTCCGCCTGTATATATTTCGTTCATTACACAACCTTACATAAAGTTCTATACTGAAACCAAGAATTATTCGTCCCAACTCACACATACGCAATCAATTTTGTTCATTAGGAAAATTTCAATTTCTCCGTTTTTCTTTCGGTGCCTACAGTCGAATTAAATTATTTAACCAAATTATCTGGGTTTCTGTATTTTCTTTCGTTAAACAATCGACGTAATTATTTGTGTTTGACTTCAATTTAAGCTAAATATCAAAAGTTGAATAATCTTCGTAGATTTGCTTAATTTTTATAAAACGTCAGATTTATCGCTGTCATCTACAGTTAGACGTTTTGTTTGTGCGATAAAACGACAAAAATCGCGAATTTCATTAAATTTAATTCAATTGATGCCAAAATAAGACATGTTACTCAATTTTTTCCACGATTAACCCCGTTAGATGCGATGCAATAATGGAAATTCGCATTAATTAAGATGAGAGAGAGAGGGAAGAGTAAATGGGACCCGATTTAATTAATTCGAGCACTCTTGCTAAATTATCCGTAAATGACACTCCCTCAAGAGGCCGGCTAAGCTAATTTTTAACAGATATTGGCATTCTAATACGCTCGGTTTCTTCCAATTTAACAAATTTTTGTTGTGTACGCCGACGATCTTCTTCACCGCCTAAATTACCAATACAACTTTTCCTTTAATTTGAATGCATGAAAGCAGATAAGTTCTATATAAATAACTAGATAAAGTGATTTGAAATCCACTCGACGACTATGTTAATTAAAAGTTAACTCGTTAGTGGTTGCTTATGCAATTGCGACGTTATCCTTGGAGATTCTATCAATTCAACACCACCACCACCACCACTGCTAACATAACTGAGTTCACCCTTGGGAAACACACGAAATGTTCACGAAAAAATAGTGATAAAAAGTCGTATTAAACTGTAATGGAATTCAAGAGACCCGACCGATCGTCTCTTCTCTTCGTCGGGATCAAATTATGCTATTTAAATGAGAACAGGAGGAGCATTTCAATATTTTCCGTGGATCGATTCTATTTTTCTTTTTCTGGTCCTCACTGAAAACTACGGTTCGTGGGGTATCGGATAGGAGAGGTAAAGGGTGTAAATACACAATCACAAACACAACATCGATCTGTAAAAAAGTAAATAGAAATTTTAAACACTTTTCAGTATTATTAATGACAAGGCATTATTTTTCGAAATTGAATTTTTAATGTAGCGTAAAACGTTGATGAATGGAAATTTTAATTTCCACACCATTTTCGATAAACGTAGACTAAATAAAAGAACAACTATGACTGATAACGAACAGGGGTGGACTGGCTGCTAGTACGACCGATACAACACCACCTTCCAGAGAGAGAGAGAGAAACAAATATTTTTGTGGTAATCCACTGATAAAAATGCTTAAAGTAAATGGGGTTGATAAAACCCTGTACAAAATAATGAAGTAGGGCTTTTATCATATGAAAGATGGTAAAACTCTGATTTACTTTTGCCGAATTGTTGGTTTTAAAGACCTGTAGAAGTTCTCGTACTGCCCAAGAAATGATGATGGAAGACCATTGTACAGTCTGTAAGACGATATAAAGGATTGACTAAAGTAATAAAATTAGTTCACAATAGATTTATTAGCAAAAAACTTGACAGGAGTACTGAAATATTGCAAATGCAAGATATTTGTTGAAAAATTATCTGCTTTGTAGAAGGCTGATGCTTTTGCAAATTTTTATTAAAAACATCTGGTTGTTATTCGTGAAGAATTTATAAAATTTATCCCAAGGGCTAGTGGCGATATTTCAGTACCCTGTCTAGTTGTTTGCTACTGAATTTACTGTGGACTAATTTTATTACGTTAGTCAATCTCTTAGGTCACCTTACAGGCTGTATTTTAAAATTTCCTCTTTCCAACGATTCAGTAATAAAATTTGTCAAAAACACTGATGATTTATGTTAAAAATGTTATCAAATCTACAATTAAAGATAAGAATACAGCTCAAAAATCATAAAAAAATCGATTTTGTGTTCTCACTATAATTTAACAGTACAGTTCACTAAAAATGGATGATTTCAGAAAATCGACTTAAATCATCTCCTTTTCATATTTTAATAACAAATTCGCTATAAAAACTGATGACTTAAGACCCCGAAGAGTCGAGATTTTACTACAAAAAGTCTCAATTTTGCCTTTTTAGACTCAAAAATTAAATTTAGTTAAGACTGATAATTTAGGACGAAAATCTTTCGAAACATTAGCTAAAATTAAGGAGTCCAACTCAAGAATCCACTAAAACTGATTACTTTTGAGTATTCGATAACAAAATTTGCTACAAATTCTGATTTAGAAGCAAAATGTCGAAAAAGTCTTTGTTGAAATTAAAAATCTAATTTAAAAATCGATTACAAGTGTCCAAATACATTTTTTGAGAAGCCCAAAATAAGAGTCAAGAATTTAGCTCAAATAATAAACTAAAAATGTCACCAGCTTCCACAAATTCGGTTCTAAAATTGAAGCTTACAGACACAATATCAATGCAACTTTTTGAATGTGCGGATCCCTATACGATTGTTCCCAATTTCAGCTATTTTTAACAGAGATCAGGTCAGACCGCATGATTTACCCGCCCGGACCACTTAGTCAAAACCGATCCACCCCTGATAACGACTATTTTAGACAGCCTAAAATTGCATAAACCTTTTAAAAAAACACACGAAATCCTCTACACAGTGAATAATTTCAGTTGAAACGATTAATAAGTAATCTAGCAGATTAACAAGAGACGAAATCAGCGATTCACGGTTGAATTTGAATTCCATGTTAATCCTCAATGTAATTGCTCAGAATAATGGTTGGAAATTGCTGTTGGAAATCTAGCGGAACCGTTTTAAGACAATATTATCTCCCATCAAACTGACGAAATCTTTGTCTAAATTTCTTTTAATAACTCTACAATACTGTAAGACAGGTCGATCTCTACAGCTTATTACAGCTGTCTTATATGGAGAAAATGAAACTGTTGTTGTAAAATTAAAGTATTCCCCAGCTGTTAGATTTCATATAAGTAGCTGGCGAATTGTTCAACTCAACATTTCGCTACTAGTTTTGGTTATTTTCGTAAAGCTGCTAGAGACTAATGCATAATTCATGAACATTTCCGGCAACTATTACGACCATCTAAAATTAAATAAACAAACCACTCTAATATCGTACAAACATGTACATGTTAAATAGAATGTTTTGTTTATTGTCTACAATTCTTTTTTTTTCTACAAAAAGTGTATATATCCTTTAAATTGTGAACCATCTTGTTATTTTGTCGTCGTTAGTTTACAACGGGGAGCGGTGGAAAGAAAATTAATAAGCTAACTTTCAAGACAGAAACTTTACTTGTAACAACACATTAAAAACTGAATACAACGTAATATAAAAGCACAAACAACAACAACAAGAGTCCCGTTGAAAACTTTGACTATTTTCTAATAATACGAGAACATTACAACCGACCAAAATCACTTTACATTTCATCTATTTGAATGTAAATGACTATTAAAAACTATTATACGTTTGGTTTTTGCAGTATAATGCCCTATATTATTTCCTACTATTTTCTGATTACTAGAGGGAATAATAAACCATTATTCCCTCTCGTAAACCAATCAGAAAATAGTATTTGAATCATTATTTCTCTCTAATGTCAAAATAGCATGCTAACGACAAAAGTTAATAAAAGCGACAGTTTTAGCAAGTAGTCGAAAAAGTGCTTTTTTTCTTGCAATTTTAATTCATAGTTTCTGTGAAATTTTAGAATGCCATAGCAACGACAAAAAAATAAATGAAACGACAGTTTTATTAGTTAGTTGCGAGAATATATGTAATATTTATAATGGAAAGTAACCAAGAAGACGAGTTTAGTAGTAGATAATAGTTTGTCAAATGTAAAAAACAATCGTAACGACATAAAATAAATAAAACGAGAGTTTTAACAAATAGTTCTAAAGTGTCCGTTTTTTTGTGCGATCTTATAATCGAAAATGATGAAGAACGGGTAAATATTCTTGTACCCCACCAGTATCTGTACACTTAGAAATAAGTCCTATATAGAATAGTATATTAAACAACAACGCTATAATGAGTGCTATTACAACACGAACAAACGGAGTGAGCGAGTGTTATAATCATTCGAGGTAATAATAGCATACATTATAGCGAGTTGTATACTATACTTTATCTACGACTTGTTTCTAAATGTATAGGTACCAGTGGTGTACAAGAATATTTACCTTCATCATCATTTTTGTTTATAAAATCGCACAAAAAACAGACACTTTAGAACTATGTGTTAAAACTATCTCTTTTTATTTATATTTTTGTCGTTACCATGGTAAATATTACGTATATTCTCACAGCTAAGCATTTTTTTAAATATGTCGTTATTTATTTTTCACAGCAACTATGATTCAAAATCACACAAAAACGGATATTTTAGAACTACTTGTTAAACCTGCCGCTTGATTTATTTTTCTAGTCACCATAGTTTTTTTAACATTGGAGAAAAATAATGAAAAATACTACTTTCTGATTGGCTTACGAGAGGGAATAATGAATCATTATTTCCTCTCGTAAGCCAATCAGAAAATAGTAGGAAATAATATAGGACATTATATTACAAAAACCACACGTATAATAGTCACTTTATAATATTTCAAGGATTTGTAGGGTGGTACCTGGAGACCATTTTAGCAGAATTAGAACTACGAAGCTCATTTGTAAATGGTCAAAAAACGCTCGTTTTAGACAAGGCGGCGATCTTCAAAAACGAGCTAAGCACGTAAAACGAGTAAGAATGACTCGAAGACCCTCCCAACATTGATTTTTTTCGTTTTTCTCCATTGCATCCTAGAAAAAATGCGAAACATTCTCACCTGTTCCAGAATAAAATGTAGAAAAAAGAAAAAAATCAATGTCCTAGAGTAATTCTAATTGTAAGTCATCCAGCGTGTTCAGTTTGTTTTTGAAAATCGCAACATTGTCAGAAACGAGTGTTTTTAGTTTTTAACCAACTTCCAAATGAGCTACGAGGTTCTAATTTTCAATTCGCTCACCAAAGAATGAGAGTTTCCATGAGAACTTTTCGTTTTAGGTGACTCACCCGGTATACTATTCTACAACATAATTTAATCGTGTAAAAATTTAAAATGGATCAATTCCATCGAGAATTAATAAATACTAAATAGACGAAAATGCGTGCCGTCAATTCTCTGATGTAATTAATGCAAAATAACATTGACATTTTGAACTTGTCACGATAAACACGAATTGCGTGTCTATATAGACACAATATATTATGCAAGAACTAGTGGCACAAATCCATCAGAGATAATGTGGGATTTTCGGGATATTCTTGATTTTATATAATGTGATAAAATGTTTAAAAGATCCAAATTGTGATAAGATTTGCAGAAATTCATTTATTTAACACCTCAACAGAATTTAATAAATTAATAAATAAATTAAATAGTTAAATAAATAATCGATTTACCGATATCGTAAGTGTTTGAACCATTTACAATTTTTACTTGTTGTTGTTCAATATCCACATTAAAATAACTATCAATTGGTATTAGTACTTTACCTTTTGTAGGCTGTTGAAATACCGGCATGTGTCGTTCACCTAATATCGAATCTTCATATCTCCACAACTGTATCGATTGTGGATTTTTAATTGCTTTAATTTCTTTAGCTAATTGTTGTACAATTTTTAAATAAGAATCACCATTATGGATTTTTAACGTATGTGTAAATAATCCAGACATCGGTACTGGATTAATGAATTCAATTAAAACACCCGGTTTCGTTGAGAATTGTATATACGGTGATCCAGGACAACATTCTTTCATTCTATCATCAGCACTAGGATCATCATTATATTTAACAATAATTTCATCTAAATCTAGGGTATTCGCTAAATATTGACGATTATTCTTCAATACTTCAGCTTCATTAAATTCCAATGTTAATGCTAACGCTTTTATGCCTAATTTGTCGAATTTCTCGCGAGTTGCTTGAACAAACGGCATAACACGCTTCATATATTTCTTCAATTCCGGCTTCTTTCCAAATTCACTAGCTAGAACCTTATTATCCGGTAAACGATGATCTTTCTAAAATTAACAACAATAGTTTGTTTTTTTCGTCTACATTTAACTTAAAAAAATACTTCATAATAATTTTGGAGTGTACTTAAAATACAACTTTGCCAAGCCGGAAAAGTTTTAGCTACCCAAATTGTTAAAACATTCGGTTTTTGAACAGGTTCAGGATTTGGACGATTCTTTGTTTTAATACCTTGAAGATACGTTTTCAAATGAACACGAAATGAATGTGCTGTTTCCATTAGATATTCAGATGATTTAATTAGAATCTCATTTATTGGTCCAATTACAGGCCATTGAGCTTTTAAAATACTCGAATGCTGCAAAAATATTTTTTAATCTATAAGAAATTAATGATGATTAAAAAAAAATACATTGCCAAGTAATTGCCAGACATATTCAGAAACATGCGGACAAATCGGCGATAATAATAAAGCTTGTATTTTGATGAATTTTAAAACTAAATCAATATGCATCCCATCTAAACACAATTCACGGTATTTATCACGAATTGATTGTAATTCAAAGAAGCCAGTTCTTAGGGCTTCTTTGAACAACATTTTATTGTAATAATCGTCAGTTTCTTTAATTTTTTGATTCAATTCACTTTCAAAGACTTCATCATTGAAGGTATTAGCCGGGCCAGATCTACAAAAATTACAAATCTATTCTGAAAAATAAAATTCTAATTAAATATAAGGGAAACCGGGGTAAAATGGTCGTTGGGGTAGATTGAATTCCTGTCATTATTAATTTTTTGAATTTTCCGATTCATGAGAAAAAAAATGCAAAATTATTGTTTTGATGCTCCCTAACCATTATTTTTGTGATTTTAGTCTTTAATTTACAATTACTTATCATTAAGATAATACGTTAAAATTTATTTCATCGACTTCTGCAATCATTAAACTATTTAATAACCATTATAAAAATATTTAACGGATAAAATAAATTTATTTTAAAAAATATTCTTATAAAAATGTAATTCGAGAAAAATTAGTCGAGGCAAAATTATTTGGTGACAGCGCAGCCGTATACGCATAGACAACACAGATACTATACAGATGGCTAATGACCATGTTAATCAGTTGGTTCAAATAGCCTTCTGGTGATTGGCAGCAAAACTAATTTTCAAGCGCTAACATAACTACTATTAATTTTTTTATTTATACCGATTTGGCAATTTTCACTAAAAAAATGCAATTATCGTAGCCATACAAGTAATAATTTAATAAAAAGATAATATTGTATGTATGAATGATATTTTTTGACATGAATTCAATTTACCCTGATTCAATTTACCCCGGTCCTGGGACCAATTGCACTTTTTCGACTACTTAAATATAATCATTAATAATAATAATATTGTCTTAAAATGATTAATTTATATGATTGATGAATGTTTATTGAAGATGAAAGTTTATATTAAAATTATTTAAAAAAGAATTGATTGCCAAAATACATTACTGAATCATTGCAGACTTTTCATGGTTGAATTTACCGCGGTTTCCCCTACCTCAATGTGTTTTTATTCTGTAGTATATCTTTGACCCATTCGATGAACGTATACAGTCTTAATATGCCTGCATCAGCGGTACTTTCAATGAAATTTGCATCTTCTATAGAATCACCAGCATCAGCTAAACATAGACGTGTACCATCAGCACTGAATTTATCAATAGCATCATTTAATGTTAAGAAATTGCCCTCAGATTTGGACATTTTTGCTGAATTCAATAATAAATGTCCATTAGCACGTATACCTATTGGCCATTTATCTTTCTCATTTGGCCATATAGCACAATGATTATAAATATAATATGTTAAATGATTTTGTACGAGATCTTTACCACTGACACGTACATCAACTGGATACCAAAATTCAAATTCACGTTTCATTAATTCTAATGATTCATTGTTTATTTTACTTGTTTGTGGATATGGTGCATCCTTGAAAAATATGTAATCCCATACATCCGGTGTCATATCATTTGCATCAATATTTAATGCATTCGGTTTATTACCACGGAATGTATTGCCTTGTAATAGATGGGCAACAGTATAATATGCATTATAAATTGTTGAATCTGATAATGATTCAATTAACCATTGTGGATCCCATGGTAATTTTGAACCGAGACCATATTTTCTTGAACAAGCATGTTCTTGTAACCAATCTAAACAACTTTCAAAATTCTTACGTACTTCCTCATGATACGTATTGATTTGTTTTAATGCTTCATGAGCTTGTTGTTTCCATGATTTCTCACCATAATCTAAATACCACTGATCACACAATGCAACAACACACTCATCACCAGAACGAGAAACCACCATCTTCTCCGGTTCATAATAAATTACCGCTTCTTTATTGTCAATTAATTGCTTCTGTAGGGATTTTTTGATGTTTTGAATCTTCTGGCCTTTGTATTCACCCACCAACATCACCTAAATCGCAATGAACACAAAATATTTACGATTAAAGTAAACAATGAAACGAGTACGTAGGGCGTAGCTCGATGCATTATTTAGGAACGTTGCCATCAAGCTACAATCTACGTTTTCAATCCGTTGCATACTAGAGAATTCAATTCTTATACAGGGTGATTCAAGAAGATGGCCTATTAAAAGTTTAAGAAGTTCTAATCGATCCAAGTTAATGAATTGATGAAATTTTCTCTCTTGAAAGAAAATATAAAACATAGAAGGCTTGGCAAAACAACTTTCAATTCAATTGTGACAATTAACGTAAAAATAAATATTTAATTTTGGACTATCTCAGTGAAAAAAAAAATACAAAAAATTGAAAATTAATTAAATCAATATTTATTGCATTTGCTTTTTGTGTATGTAGGATGTCCTAAAGTTATAAAAAAAACATATAAAATTTCCAATATTACCCTCAATTGTGACAATTAATCTCATTTTGCTAAGCTTTCTATGCATTTTATTATAGTTGAATTACTTTGGCATAGACGAGTACACGTACTACATTTTCCTTCAAGGGAGGTGATTGAAAATTTTAAATAACTGAAAAATTATCAAAGATAGGTATGGGGAACGTCAATATACGTTGATATATTTTTTTCTCTTTATCCAGCTATTCAAAGAAAAATATGGTATTCCATTTAATAAAAAGGAAGATATTTTAGTTTAAAAATTGCCTGAAAGAAAAATGTATTTCAGCCAAACGCTGGAAGGTAATTGAAAGTAATAAAATTTGTTGGAAAGTACATTGTTTGTGCTATCAGAATTCCAAATTTTAACCTTTCAACTGCAATGGTTTCTATGTTATGAATTTTTTAATCGAACACTGTAAAATTTAAGATTAAACTTAAAGTTGAAATAAATGAAAAACTTTCAAAAATGCAATAAAAAAGATACTGTTCTATTTAGAATAAGAGAATGGGGTGCACTACCCCTTATAACCAGGGTTGCTAGAACAACTTCTTGTACTACTAATAGATCATCCTCTTGAAATCACCCTGTATACAACAAAAAAGTATAATGGAGAAAAATTACCCCATCGTAGAATCCCTTGAGATAGACCATTTCCTTGGCTTCTAATAGTTTTTCACGATCATTCTGACTTTGAATTTTCAATTGATTATACACTGTAACAGCTGATAAATTACCAAAATCGGCTATTTCAATTATAGGTATTGGTTCATATGGTAATACCATTTCATCACTTATTTGATATTTTTCACGAAATGCTTGTTTCTTTTTTAAATCAACTAATGCAGCATAATCATCAGGTGAATCAGATGGTACACTTGTAACAACACCTGTACCTTTATCCTCTTTGATTGTTAACATTGGTAATGCATATATTTTCTCATAATTAGTCATTGGTGTTTTTAAAGCACAACCTAAGATATCCTTTAAGAACATTTAAGATTAATAATTTTTTGTATAATTTAAAATTATTGTAGAAATACTTGTCCTATTAATTCTAATAAAATTTCTAGTTTGCCATCAGATGTTGTAAAACCTTGATATGACATATTTCTAGCCGATCTAGCTGTACATATAAAGATTTCACTTGATTTATTCTCAAAAGCAATATATTTCATATCAGGACGGACCCAGCAATTTGTCTGGCCGTACATAGTTTCTGGTCGTAGAGTTGCAGCAACTAAAAATACCGATTTATCAGCAAATCTCCTGAAAACACACAATAATTCTAATAATCATCATCATCGAAAATTATTATTAATTTACTGTAATTTCTCCGGATATGGTTGTAATATTTTCATTTTAATCAACGTATATTCTTGTGGACCGACACCTTCACCATTAGATCGATCGTGATCCATACAAGGTTGTCCGTCACGCGGCGAATAGATAGTGTGCCGTTTACCGAATTTGATTTTATTGCGTTCTTTTAAACGAATAAATTGCCAGCGTACAAACGAATCAAAGAATGGATTCACATCTGTTGTTATAAATGTCCGTCTCCAATCAACATGTACACCAAAACGATTTAAATCTTGAACGGCTAACGGTGGAAAATAATCCAACCAATAATCAGCATCGGCGAATTTCTTAATTTCTTCATCATTCAAACCGAGACTGTACATAATTTGCCATTGGTATTTCGCAGAGCCACTCTTTGCAACAGCTTTACTCTAAAAATATCATTTATTTAAATATTCTCAACAAATCTATAGTTATTATTGTTTTACCTTTTTGCCTTTACTCTTATCTTTCGGTACAATATCATCATCTTCTAGTACTTTTAAGTTGTTATCACCACCATCATCATCAAGGGGAAATTTCGGTGGATAACCGTAAGTGGCCATTTCACGTTCCAATTTATCAGCGCACGCCTTTATTGGCATTCCAGTACAATGAAAACCGAACGGAAACAATACTTTTTTACCTTTTAAACGTTGATAACGTACAGCAAATTCGGTTTTTGATAAGGAGAACGTATGGCCTAGATGTAAACGACCGTTCATATACGGAAATGGAAATGTACATAAGAATTTGTCTTGAGGTGAATTTTTAAAGTCTGTCGGTGCATCAACTTCGAAAATTCTCTCATTCTTCCAATTCTTTTGGATTTCACGCTCAATCTTCTGCAAGTATTCCACCTTAAAAGTACCTTTACGCTCTACCGTCGTCTATAAATGCGAATTAATGCAATAAATTTCAATTATTTATAATTTTTAATGATTTACCATTGTTATTTTTACAGACTTCCACTGAAATGTTACAGAAGAACTCAACCATACACCCGGAACTCCACACACGTTGCATTAAAGTTACACAAAAATGACACATGATAACCTATAAATACTACGGTATGTTACATAAATTGCGCGTTTGCCTATGTTACTTGTGCGTTGACATTTCATTCTTTAATTGTGAATTATTAATAGATAATTTTGTTGGAATTTATTGGAGTTTAATTTTCATTAAAATAGCTACCTATATTTGTCAATAATTGTTCGGAATGTGTATATTTCGAATTTTATACTGCTGATTTGGCTATCAGAAAAGATTGCACGTGTCAAACAGCCATGCGCACGTGCTGTAAGACACACTATGGTTACAAATAGTAGACATACTAGACTTGAGCCTTGGACTTCCATATAACCTCAATTTTCATACCTGAGAATTTTTCAAAAATAATGACGCAATATTAGATTATAATTATGATAGGTGTTAGGTGTTAACAATAATGATGATTACCAAAAATACGTTTCAACATTTATTATTTATAGAATAACTACAAAAAAGACAGCCAACAAAATCAATCAGGTTTTTTTTTCAATATTTACAATTGTTATCTAATAGAACTTGAAAGATCTTCATTTCTTCTCATTATTCTCACCATCTTTCTTCCTATTTTCTTCTTCATGTTCGCGTAATAGAGCACTCTTAATTCCGGCTCTTTCTAATTCTTCAATTAATTCACCATTACGATGCATCTGCAGCATAATATCACAACCACCAATGAATTCACCATTGATGAAAACTTGTGGAATTGTTGGCCATTTCGAATACTCTTTGATTCCTATAAAATATATTTACAAATAAAAAATTGAGGCTATAAAAACATTAAATTAAACCTTGTCGTAAATCATTATCGGTTAAAACGTTGTGGGCGTCATATTCAACACCATGCATACGTAAAATTTGCACAACAGCATTACTGAAACCGCATTGGGGCTGTTCTGGTACACCTTTCATGAATACTACCACTTTATTATTGTTGACTAATTTTTTGATTTCGTCCGTCGATTTAGTGGCAAAGAAACGACTTAGTTTTATTGATGAACTTACAAAGTTACCGGATTTTGTTAAAAAATTCATTTTTATTTAACTTTTTGATCTTCAATTTTTCCGGAAATTTTCAAACATAACCTACAACTTTGAAAGCAGAAATAATGCAGTGTTGCCATATAGTTTGTAAAATCAAAAAGCAGTGCAACGTTTTGAGTCGTTAATTGTTACAAATTACTGAAATTTGATCACATTGTATCACATTTAGAGAAAAATAATTGAATTTTTCTATATTCGGTATTTTAATTTAAGATTTTAACGAAAATGTCAACTCTTGACAACAATGCTTGCCTCTTGAGGTCATAGATATAGTATATCTATGGATAGCGCCCTATTCCAGAATAATGGCAACTAGTGATGTGAGTATGTAAAATACAATGGTATAAAACAGTCGTATAATACGTAAAATAATGTATGTATTAAAAGTTTAGTACCTAGTTTGAGACGGCAATTTTTCAAAAGAGTATCTATTTGTGTTATATATATATATATATATAT
>JAZBGW010001887.1:0-13448 GCA_037464815.1 Mylabris variabilis | reverse complement strand
AATCACAAAATTTAACAATTTTACTTACAATTTATAAACTGATATCAGCGACAGTTATTTCAAACACTACAAGTAGTACGCACTAGTATCTATTTATCAGTGAAAATTTTGAAAGTAAAAGAATCGAAATTGCTGGAAACATTCAAATATCTTATCAAATATAGGAACTAGTTTTAATATCAGAGGAATTGTTTTTAGAATATTCCATCAAAAGAGCCTCCAATAAAATCGACTTCATCCCTTTCTCACATTTATGCAAGATCTTGACATTATCATCATTTCGACTATTATGTCCCTCGTTATGTATATGTTGATAAAATTTTGATGTTGTACATCTTTTATGTTCATTTATTCTTGTATTGATGCTGCGACCAGATTCCTCAATGTAAAAACAAACGCAATCATCACACTTAATCATATAAACTTTGAAGTGTGACAATGTGTCATCTTTATCTTTATTATTACTTAGCATTTTTTCGATTGTATTTAATATGAGAGCAGATTTTAGTTATCTATTTTTTTTTCAATAATTCAATAATAAAATTCTCTAAGACCTCATAATTAATCATAAAAATGTCTCAAAATCTGGATCTGAAGTTGGATACCCTCTTGAAAAACTCGCTTCTATTAACAAAGGGTTGCATTGAACGCCGGATGCGGTCGTGCATTGAATCGTCCTTGTATTTTTCGACCGTAAACTATGTAAGGGAAAGTGGGGTAAAATAGTCGTTGGGGTAAATTGAATTTCTGTAATTATTTGTACACACATGAAATCAAAAACAATGAAGTCTGATATCGTGGTGAAGGTGAAGAAAAGAAAAAACTGAAAGTAGAGTTTAGTTATAATTTTTTTCTTCAATAATTCAATAACAAAATTCACTAAAACCTGATAATTAACCAAAAAAATGTCTCAAAATCTGGACCTGAAGTTGAAAAACCTCTTAAAAACCTCCCTTTTATTAACAAAGGGTTGTATCGAACACCGGGTACGATCGTCTATTCTATTTTAATGTTGCTAGTAAACGCGTAAACAAATTATTTCATTTAATAATTAAATTTATTTTCATTTTCTTTTAATGTAGCGCCTTCAGAATCAAATAATTATTAATTTATTAAGTCATTTTTCAATTAATTTTAAATAATGCTTTTGGAAATTTTCGTTTAGATAGGTACAATAAACCTTCAATATTTCATATAGGAAACCCAACAATCAATTTTACATTTAAACTTTTCCCTGAATTTCAATCATATAGGTATTGTGTAAATAAAAAGAAAAGATTTCCAAAACGACATATATTTGATGTCAAAATTAATCATAAAGGAACTTAAGTTCCTTTGCTACAGAACGCAATAATTCGATTAAATACCTAAATCAAATTTAATAATCAACTGAAGCTGAATGTCTTGCCGATGGGTTTATTTGAACAGAATGTCGATTTAGGGTTCCTAATTGACCTTCATAAATGATATCATTTATAGCTTTTTTAGCGAAAATTTGTTGTTCCGGATCCATTTTTTGTAATTCCATCACCCAAACTTTTGCAATATTTTCATATTCATTTTCATTTAATCTAAAATATTTACGTCGTGTAACTGTAACATCTTCTTCTGTGCATCTCTTCTGTTTTATATCATTTTTTTCTTTTGGAAAATCATCCAACTGCAATTCAACTCTTATAAGCATCGTTATTAATTTTTTCTAATTAATAAATACGTACATCAACTGAAGAAAAATCATCAACGTTCTCCTCTTCTTCTTTAAATGTATTGTTTTGTGAATTATCGGTAATTTCTTGGCCTAGTAAGAAACTCATCTCTTTAAAATACCATAAATTCGATTCTAATGCAGTATCTGTACAATTTCGTTCAGCATCATTCAGTCTTTTCAATTCTTTACGAAAATTCGTTCGAAGAGAATTGAATTTTTTTGTTAAATCTTCTCTTGTTGCATCCGGATATCGCTGGCGATATTTTTTCAATAATATTGAATATGCTTCATTCTTTATTTGACGATTATTGTAATCTTTTGATTTAACATCCCACAATGCTGGTAATGATTTGTACATTTCGATACATTCAAGAATAAAGCTTCGTTCTTCATATTTTGTTTGAATACTTTTATTGTTATTCATTTTACTGTTTATAACTAATTTTCATTAAATCTCTAAATAAATAATAAATTACCAACGAATATTGTACAATGTGCACGTTAAATAACACAATCATTTATCGATTGCGTGGATTATTGCACAATAATTTTGTGTAATTAGAGAGTAAGAGCTAAATAAAGGAACAAATATCAAACGTTGCCAAACTTTGTTCCTTTATTGCTTTGCTAGGTTAAGATAGTAAAGGAACCACAGCGCCATTGTAGCTCATGAATAGAAACGATCTAATGACCAATATTTGTCGAGAAGCTGTCTTATAAATTAGCACTTGAAAAAATTTTACTTATTGAATCTTTATCGTTGGGACATAATGAGAAATTTAATTATTTTTTTCAGTATTAGAATTGGAGACAGATTTGGGTACTAAAAGTTGGTCAACTATGAAGTTACTACTGTATTACTGTTGAATATGGCAGTATGGCAATCCCGCAACCATAATGATTGTCCCCTGTGTTTAGTTGGCGTAGTTACATAACCTCAATGTTTGATATTTTTTATTTTGTTGTAAATTAAATAATATTACATCAAGTGCTTCGAAATTAATTCAATCTATGTGATAAATATAGGATTGAAGTAGAATATTAATAACAGGAAAAAAACTGAGGATGAATCACATTTATACAGTCCCTATAATACCCCAAAATTTAAATAAACAAGAAACAATTATACAAATAGCAGAAGTATTAAATCACTTAACAAATGTAACTCATGATATTATAGATCGTATTAATGTACGTATTGAAGCAAATAATAGAAAAATATCAGATATTAAAAAACGTATCGATAATGTTAATATGAAAATAACAAAATTAACTGGTGCTAAGAAGGCAACACAGGTATTTTCAAGTAGTAAATATCCAGCTGTTGATGTTAATAAACCGTATATATCGATATTCGATAATGTTGAGCCGATTGAATTGGTCCGGCATAAAGTTAAATATAAAAAACTACCACCAAATGACGATTCGACAAAATTACAAATCTACCATGTTAAAGTTAAGAATGATCATAGAAAACCTGTAGTTGGTCTAGGTGAAATACCATGTGATATTGAATGTGTTAATGATTTACTATTGTATAATTCTGGTAAAAATTTATATAAAAACTTCGTTATGTCTGATGCATTACAAGTACAACAATTAATAAAAGAACAGGAAGTTAATGATAATATTGGTATTGGTGTAGCGCCATTATCAATACGTGAACGCTCAACATTAACACGTTCAACAACCCATAATTATTTTTACACACCAAATCTGGGCGAAGTACCAACCTTAGATGTACCATTAGATCTGCCTGATTTACCGGGCGTTGCCGACGATCTGCGCTACGAAACCGATCTAGATCCGGCTATTGCACCATCAGTGATAACAACACCCAATATACCAGATCTGCCTCTAATTGATGACAGTTTAAAAGACAAAGAACCGATCAACGAGAATTTTGAACTGCCACCACCGCCGCCGATGTTACAACAACAACAACAACAATTAGAAATTCCAGAAACCCCAACGGTGATTGTAACCACTAAACTTGAAACGGAAAATCAAAAATCTTCAATAATTGAGCCGGAGAGAATCATCGAAAATCACACACAACCTCCAGTTAAACTCGAATTACCACCCGTGGATGCTAGGGCTAGTTTGATGGAAGCGATTCGGAAAGCTGGCGGTTCGAAGAATGCTAATTTGAAATCAACAGACGCTGTGAAGAATGACCAAAAATCGAAAATTAACACAGTTCGTATTCGAATTGAATTTCATTAATTAATTTAATTAATATAAATTGAATTGTTATTGTTTTAGGGTGGCGGCGATTTGATGGCTGATTTACACGCAAAATTATCGATGAGACGGAAAGGTATATCTGGAGCGAAAAAAACGGACAATATCCTAGATGCAACACTAGAAAAAATCTCGTCGATGGTACCGCCAACTGTTCGAACTGAAACCAATGATAATAACACTGAAGATGAAGACTGGGATGATTAAATTATTGTTATTTTCGTATATATTTTATATTGAAAAGCTGTTATAATATTTATTTCTACTCTTTTATTAATAAATGAATTTATTCACGTTTTAAATTTCGCGCCGTATTTCGACTATTACCTGGTCATGTCATCTAGCAACCTAACCTAAATCCGTTTTTCAAACAAAAAACAATGCTTTTGTTTAGTTAACAAATTTCGAAAAAAACAAGGTAAGAACAGGGTTTTTGGGGTTTAAAGTCCTATCAGTTGAACATGAATCGAACACAAACGTAAATCCAGACAATCAACCTTCATTTGGGGGTGTAACCGTTAAACCCTTGAAGGGTTGATTTCTTGGATGTATTCCACAAAATTTTATTCCTGTACGACTTACAGAAGCTTCGATATCCAAAAGCCGTACTCTTGTCGAATTTAAGATGAAACAGCGATTATGATGGCAGAATTTGCTGATTATTTGGATTTTGAAACGTAAAATAACAGAATTTTACTTTTTTTTCATTCTTAAATGGCTATTTGTTTTCCAGTAATCAAGACTACGATGTTCCTCTCGATTATTATCAGTATTATTATCCCGAATTTAAACAAACTGTTGAAGATATATGGGAGAATTGCGTTGTATTATCAATAACCAGTATTCTACCTACTGTTAGTACGTTAATACTACTCAATTTCTGTTTTGGGTCATTATTATCCACAGGTTTTAGTGAATAATGTTGAATTATTGCTAAATAATTAATAATTATATATTTAAGGGGTGATTTCACCGTCGTTATTCCACATTGGAACAGCCTCAATCGGCGTATATTTATTAAACACAATAGAAAACCCATCTGGAAAACTAGTTTTATTAGTTTGTTTTCTATCATCGTATATTCTACTGCATTTAAGTAATTTGTTGCACAAAACCACCAGTATTTCAAGCGGAAATTTCATCAAAATTATCTCCGTTATTCTATTGATATTATGGTAAATCTATAATAAAGTCGATTTAAATTATTATTAAATTAAATTTCAGCGAATATCTGCTAGTAAGTCCGGAAATATGGCTACAAATACGCGGCATTTTGATGATATTAGTAATGAAATTGATTTCATTAGCTGACGATTTAGATAATTCACATAAAACACCATCAATTATCCAATATTTCGGTTACGTATTGTGCGGTGCTAACGTTATGTTTGGTCCATGGATGTCTTATCAAAACTATCTGTCTTTGTATTTTAAACCACCTAAAAGAGTAATGATTCGATAAATATATTGATTGTTTAATAATTTTAATTTTTTAGAGTTTCTATTGGCTAATCGGTATTGTTCAAACTCTATTTACTTCCTTTGTGTTTTTATCGTTGTCTAATTGCTGGGCTAGCTATGCGATACCAGATGATTCTAATAGGTAAATTTATTTATAATTAAATTAAATAACCTTGTAATTTTTTGGGGTTTAGATGGTTCGTCGCATACCGTGAAGCTTTCTCATTCCGTACTAGTCACTATTTTATTTGTTATCTATCCGAATGCAGTATGATAGCGGCTGGTTTTCGTAACACAAAAACATTGATTTATCGTTATATAACAACAGAGCCGTTGGAAATTGAATTCCCTTCATCATTGGCAATAGTTGTGAAAAAATGGAACCAACCGATGCACGAATTTCTCAAAAAATGTTCGTTCTCTATTTGATTAATAAGGGGAAGTTGGAGTCCGGCCTCTATTCTATCTTCGAAAAAGTGACAATCGATTAAATTTCAGCGTTTCACGGTGCATCCAAAGAAGTCTTCCATTTTGGTTTCCGAAAAATGCAATTTTGGAATATCAAAAAAGTTATTGAACAAAAAAATCAAGGAAATTTTCCAACTTTTTCGATAGGCTTTTAGATAAGGTGCTGCACGATTTTTTATCTTTCAAATTGTAGAAACTGCGTCATTTAAAAAAATTAACATGCTCCGACATTTTAGTCTGCACTTTGGAATTTAGTGAAAGTTTTCCAAAATGGAAAACTCCTTCGGCTGCACCGTGAAACGCTCAATTCAACACTGGTTATAGTGTTTGAATATCTCAGAAAACAAGCGAGAAATCGATGATTAAAAAAAATGTCACTTTTTCGGCTATCGAATAGAGGCCGGACTCCAGCTTCCCCTTAATTAACAATTATTAATAATTAATTTTTCAGATGTGTACCGTTCATGGTTGCCGCATGGACGTTTCATTGCCTTCCTTGCTACATTTCTCATGTCTTCATTTCTGCATGGTTTCGAATTGAAAGTTTCTGTGGTTTTAATAAATATCGGTATATTTTCTTATTTACAAGTTGTACCCAGGAATAAATTCTCCGATATTTTTGATTGTTGTATAAAAGTGCGCCCTTGTAGGGATTGCAATCATAAATACAAAAGAGACAATATTCGAGTTAAAATTGCATTATTTATATTTTCATTAACATCAATATTACACTTACTCTATTTGGGTATATTGATGGATCCATCAACGGATGAAATTGGTATTTATAATAAATGGAAAAATTTATATTTTATCAGTCACATAATAATGTTTTTCAATGGTTTGTTGATAGTTTAAACGATTTTTGTATAATTAATTTAATGGCCAGTAAATGTTTTATGAAATATGCCCAATGTTTATTGTTCTTTTTTTCAAATTGAATAAATCACAGTGAATCATTTATTTGAAATGTAGGCAACATAGTAAACATTAAAAGTTAAGTATCGTTCAGTTTAGATGTAAATATAAATGAGACTGTTGAAGCAGAATACCCCGTTTATATACATATGGACCCTTCCATATATATTTTGGTCTTATGCTAGTTTAGCAACGTCTCTTTCACTAATTTTGAACCAGACTTGCGATACATATTGGGACAGTCTTATAATTATAATAAATAATTTAAAGAGAAACAAATCGGATGTGTCCTATTTATTTTTTTAATTTTATTTATCGGAAATTTTAGATCAAAACGTGTAATTTATTGGAAAATTGGAGATTTTTATTTAAAATAATTAGGACCATGTCCGTCCCAGCGTGGTAAGATCTTTGTGTACCAGCTAATAAATTAACTAACATTTGTTGTGTATTTATCAAACTATCAATTGTTATTCGATTTGACATTATATTAATCAAAAATTGAATACATTTTGATTTCTATATTTTCCCATTGTTTTATTGGCAATAATTTTACTAGAATAGCGTGGTTTACTTTATTTTTAAGTAACTTATTCATGTTTCTAAAAATGTTATTCCTAGCTATTTGTATCTGCATTGTTCTTGGCTAACGTGTTTTAATTTGATTATTTCCCTGTAGAATTTTTCAAAATATCCAAACTATTTCCAATTAGATTCAGGTCAATGTCGTCGGGAATTAAATTCCGAACGCTAATTTCTAATACTTTTTTCGATTAATTTATTATTAGAATACAGGATGACCTACGTAATTTTAATGGAAACATCTCAATCCGTTTATAAAAACCGTGGATTACTCGGAATACTAAAACGAAATCGGATGCATTCATTTACGTTTTACTCGTTTGAATTACATAAAAACAATCCAAATTCGTTACTGAAATTTACAGCGTTTAGATGAGACGTAAGAGATGTCTGATTTTATCGATTGACGTTCGATGGAAAACTATAAAAATCAATCCAATATCATCCGTTTTCTATTTATAATAATAATAATTGAAGATTATTCAATCGAAGTTGATTGATTAACTGGTTAATTTACTAATAATATAAGTGTTATTGGAAAACTAATTTAGTTGTGTCGGAAAATAATGTTGACGTTGACGAAAATAGAACACATTTTCAATCGCTACTATTCATGACAAATATCCGGAAATAAATTTAAATGTCTTCTAATGATCACTACAAAACTTCAATCGTTTAGTTTTATTATTTTGGCCGTTGATAAATTTACTAATTTTTATTGATTCGATTGGACAGATTTGATTTGTGACATCCATAAGTGATAAGAGTGACAGGTAACACGATGGGTTAGTCTTGAATCTATATTAAATGAAAACAAGATAGATTAAAGTGTTGCTTTTTTTATGTAAAGGATAAATGCGAACTTGTCCTGCAGTGCAGTGTGTGTTAGTTTTAGGTTGGTTTGGTTGGATGGCGCTGTGGATTAGGTGTCGCGACGCCGGCCGTCGTTTCTAAAGAGTTAGCCGCCGATACTATGCGGGGTGAGGTTCAAAAATTCGTGATTACTTATTAAAGCAATAATAATAATGATGATGTTGATGCGGAAATAAAAGTATGTTGAAGTGATTAAATAATTTCAACTGTGTTCAATAAATAAATAAAAAAATTGACATTTTTTTTTTATAAAAAAGAAAGTAATTTTATTGGGTGATTCTTTGTAATGTCAGTAGTGAATTCGAGATGGAGAATAGATGTGTTCTAGTTATAAATCAAATTCAAATTTATTATGGATTCGTCATTGTATTGTCCCGGTAAGGCAATATAGAATTGTTGTCGTTTTTTTTGTTATTGAATGTTGACCGGCATTTCAACTGTTTTGGCCGCCAAAAAGCCACCCCCGCATGATCGAATTGTCAACGTCGGACGCACGCAAGATTACTTACCCGACTATATTACACATACAAAAACAATTTAAAATGAATCAATTAATCTAAATGAAATTAACGTCAATTATTAATTTAATTGATTCAAATTATATAGGTGGAAATCACCCTATATTAAGAAACCACGCCCAATAACGATCGATATTCGGCATGTAGGTTACTATACTCATACTTCTATCAACCACCAGGTTTTCGTACATATTATAGATATTATTTGGGCCCTTTGAAGATCCACTAACTAGTCATCCGTACATTGACATCATTCACTTTGAACTACAAAGGAATTGACGATTTCATTTATCTACAGAGCATTGCACCCCTGTTATTTTCACATTAATATTTTTACTAAATTTAACATAAAAAGAACAATAATAATAACACCGAAAAACAATATTTAGAGTTCAAGTCATAAATTCTTAATTAAAGCAACACTAATCGTAATTACTCACGAATGTTCGGCCAATTACATTTATATTATTTATTAAACAATGTCAATAAAAGTTAGTTTACTAATTTAACAATACAGTTAGGTAGATATGTAGGCAATTAGTAAGTAAAATTGTTATCGTATTGGGTAGTTTTGATGAATGATTCGAATTAAATCTGGGGTATTTTTTTAACCAGCAGATGCGTTTGCTTTCGGTGTTTGTTTGTTTGTTTGTTTATTTGTTAGGAATTCGCGCGACTACATTCATAAACATTTAAACAAAAGGAGATTGGTGTACACTCAATTAAAACCAACCCCAATTATTATGAACAATGCAATGTAGGTCATAGGAATGATGCATCATTATGCATCATCTATTTTAACTAACATGTCCAACACATATGTTGTAAATCATATGATTTGACATTCTGAGATTTCGCCGTACTTAAACCAATTAAAATTTACTAAATACAAGAATAGATTTTTTATCGAAATGTAAATTAATAACAAAAATAATACTTAACGAATAATCAATTAACAATTAGGATTTGATTACATGTTATGTTTTGTATTGGTTATATTTCCGCAAAATCAATTACTTTGATCTATGTTCATACAATGTATTTTTCTCATATTTATTAGGGGTCTGTTTATTTACACTCATAACTTTATAATTACTTTGTTTATAGTTGATATGCCTTTTTATCTTTTCTACTACATCCAAGTTAACAGCTTATTGTTAGATTCTTGATTTTATATGTCTTGTAATTGTCTTTGTAATGTTTCTAATTCGAACTGGAATTGTCGTCGTAAAATAAAAAGCAAACGAGCCTCACCATATTATATTACAAAGATGAAAATAGCTCTAGAAATACGATATAATATTATCAATAATACACTTTTATTAGGTTGTTTTTTTCGTTATATACAGCCTAGAACAAGAAACTATGTTACGTGGCTTCTTTCGTAACTATAATTAAAAGAATTATTAAAAACGTTCAAAGGCACGTTTTTTGATAAACATCAGTTAACTAAATGGAGTAGAATATATACTATATAAGTATAAGGAATTAATGTTTTTCAATTAATAAACAATCCAATTAACAAACTCGTTTTGATAATCATTAATGGAGAAAATGAGTTTTATTGTAGAATTGGTGGATGCGCCGGGAAATAAGATTTCTATTTATATAAATTTTATATATCCCTTTGAATATAGATATATTTTATTCATATTGGTAGAATGTGGATATTTGAAATGTTAAAATGAACAATAATAGCAATCAATTGAAATAATTAATGAAAAGTCGATTTTTCTTATTACTATTCATATTGGCAGTTTTATAAATAGAATAACGTTGATTGAAATTACAATAATAAAATTATTTCGTCATTATTTAAAACTATTATCAACGATTTATATCTAGGTATTGGTTTCATTGAAATTACATTATTATTTGTAAATTAAAATAAATTGGGGTATAGTCGATTGTTGGAAAAACACCAATTTTCTGTACGTTTCAGGGTTAATATTTGATAGTTAAAGGGTTCATTTACATATAAAACGATAAAATAAAACAATCAATTTTAATACAAGTCGATAACAATTACATTTCGGTAATCATTCTCTTCATCTAAATAACATAAATTTTATATGATTGTTGTCGCAATTTTTAATAGACGCAGATGTAAATGCTCAGATAAAAGTCGAAATTGTGTAGCAAATAGGTGAAAAAATTGGCTTAGTTTTTTCTCCTATGAAATTTACAATAGCGCATGCTCTTGATATAACACAATATACAGACGTCGAGCGTCGAGATGCGGCGCCGTTGTTGACGCCGAATAAACAAGATCAGTCTGCGTCCTGTTCTGATTCAAGAAAGTTGTGCGTTCTTTAAAATTATTTGTTATAAAACTGATATCGCTAACTAGCTATAAATTCATCGCTAATGTGAATTCCCGCCGTTTATAATGGGGTGAGTTTATTGTTGGATTCACTCAATAATAACGATAATATTTCATACGGTTTACATGAAATTCAATAATTATTTTGTAATATAATCTTAATATTTTTCTCTAATGAATTGTGGTTATCTTTTGCTCAATTCTCAATTTAGATATCAACTTCTGTTCGATTGAATTCACAATCGATGTTTTAAATCGTTTCAATTCCCTTTATTACGAATATCTATATTAATATAATATACGAATAAAGATAAGTGGAGAACTGGGAACAATTTTGCTCAAAAGACAGGAAGTTCAATTCTATATTATTCGCGAACTATTTACATTGAATTTCAAGTGAATACATTTATATGAAATTAAAAACTTGTAAATCTTTTGTTTGATGAAAATTGTAAACTTTTCAAAATTTACTTTAAACGGTTCATTTAAGGTTGATAATTTGAAATGTGTATGTATTCCATATTCAATTAATTTGAATATTTTAAATAATTTTGCCTGTATTAAGCTCATTAGAAACGTGAATTCGATTGGTAGATATTGAATAATCCTAATAGAAACAGTTTGGTACAACAGCTGATTAGAGATTCATCTGAAGATATAACCACGTGTTTGTGCTTTTTTCCACATCGCTTTACATTAACATTTAACATAATTACTGTACTGTTGTATACGCGATGTATTCCATCGAATAGCTAAAACAATTAGTTCGTTATGTTGTATGATGTTGTGTCGGATGATAATTTTAATATTAAATGAATTCGTAAATTGTTACAGGACTACAATATGAACTTCGCGAAACATCCGGCAATAATAATCGTCTGTGGTCTGTGCAACCGGCATACGGAGGGTGCGCATGGCAAGGGCCGATTAGTGCGACAGCGACCGCGATGAGCACTGTGGGGGCGGGCGTGACGAGCCCGGGACAAACGGGGGCCCGCACGCCGACTGCCCCCAAACGGCCTGTGCGCCGTGGTGGTAAGCCGCCTCCGGATAGACCGCAACGCGCCCTCTTCTGTCTTCACCTCAAGAACCCCGTCAGGAAACTCTGCATTGACGTTGTTGAGTGGAAGTATCCTTTTATCTTCTTCATAGAATAACATATAATTTTGTTTTTCTTTTTCTTTTTACAATTCATTCTTATCTCTTGATGAACTGCCAACATCTTTCAATTCTTCTTATACCGGGTGTTGTTCTAAATGTGGCCAATTCTTATAATACTCCTATTATCTGACGAGCGATTTGAATATCCCTAAGGAACATTTTAGCAAAATTTGAACCTCGTAGCTCATTTGGAAGTCCGTCAAAAAACGATCGTCTTAAATAATGCCGTGATTTGCAACAATAAGCTAAAGAAGTAAATCGACTCGAGGGCCCTCTTAACATAGATTTTCTTCGTTTTTTCTATATTGGGAGGCTCCTAGAGTCATCCTAAGGCATTTTACGTGTGCAGAAACTTTTAGGAAACTATGGCGTCGTTTTTGACCAACTTCCAAATAAGCTACTAGATTCTAATTTTGCTAAAATGTTCTCCAGGATCTACCCCATAAGTTATTGAAATATTTTTCAATCGCTCGCCAACTAAGAGGACTTTCATAAGATTCGATTGCATTTAAAACCGACACTCTGAACAAATACAAATGCATTTTTGTCCTTAACAATACTTAGACCATTCGAATATTTGATTTTACTTACAATTTTCGCCAACTGTGTTGCCTTAGCTGTTTACACACCTTTCCCCAATAGCGACTCTAACACAACAAATACGTATTTGGTAACTATTTTGCCAATCAAATAAACAAATACATTTCTTAAGGTCCCTTTGAATTTTAGGAAAAGATTGAATATATATTTTTAGTAATTTTCACGGTTGAATGTGTAATGAAGATAATAGCTTACGGTTTTCTGATGCATCAAGGTGCTTACCTTCGTAATGGATGGAACTTATTAGATTTCACCATTGTAGTTATAGGGTAAAAGCAGATAATAAACACTAAATGAAACTAGAAATTGAAAAATTATTTAAAACTTTTTAGTATGGTGAGTACAGCATTATCGACACTTACAAAGGATAGTTTCGACGTTAAAGCTCTGAGAGCCTTTAGAGTTCTGCGACCATTGAGACTCGTTTCTGGTGTTCCCAGTAAGATTTTCATATATTTATTAATCGAGATAATTATAACAAATTTCTTAAACACATATTCCCCTATAGGTTTACAAGTTGTATTGAACTCGATTTTACGTGCCATGGTGCCTTTATTACATATTGCTCTGTTAGTATTGTTTGTTATCATTATTT
>JAZBGW010001886.1:0-13462 GCA_037464815.1 Mylabris variabilis | reverse complement strand
ATCTATCCAATTGTTTATAATAATAAATAATAAAAACTAATTTAAGACTTGATGGTGGCCCTCATTTTTATTAATATAAGCCATGACCTAGATTAATGCCGATTTTTTTTGTTGTTCCAAATTAACTATTCAACCAAATTTCAATAGTAACTGTTTTTTTTCCAACATATACCACAACCGATCTATTTTTATTTCAACTAACCAAAAGCAAAAAAACCGAGCAAAATAGAAGAGAAGAAAATACCTCCAACTGTGGTCACATTCCAGGTAAAAATTATTGAGAAGAATTTGTCCCTCTTACTGTGGTATAAAATACAGAAAAAAGAACGCTTCTAAAAATATAAACCAGACGACAACATCAGATGTTGTCTTTTAAATAATTTTAATTATATTTCGAAATATACCTCCTGGATTTCTTAAACTAACAAAAAAAACTACAATCTTGTTTTTATTTTCGTTTTGCATTGCAGATTCAATACGAACAAAGACGGTTATCTAAGTTTAGACGAATTGAAACGTATGATGGAAGTATTAGGTGCACCCCAAACACACATCACATTGAAATCAATGATAAAAGAAGTCGATGAAGATGGTGATGGACGTTTATCGTTCCGTGAATTTCTTTTGGTTTATCGTAAAGCTAGAGCTGGTGAATTAGATGAGAATTCCGGTTTAGGACAATTGGCTAAATTAACTGAAGTTGATGTTGATAAAGTTGGTGTTAATGGTGCTAAACAATTCTTTGAAGCTAAAGTAAAACAGATAATAAATAAGAGAATTAATTGAAATTATAATTGTTTTTTTTTTGTTATTATTTTGCAGATAAAAGAATTAANNNAAAGCTGCAAGACGACAACAATTTTTGGAAAAAGCAGCCGTTTTTAAATGAAACAATATTCGACAAATTCTTTTAATTTTAATGATTAAACTAACGCTTTTATTGTTGTAAATAATCTATCATTTTTTTTTATAATTTTGAGTTAATTAAAGAAATACAAACTTCAAGGAATACCATAGTATTAAAGTTGCATTTATCCGAATTTATAATGTTAAAAAAAATGTAAATAATAAACTATAGTGATTTAATATCGGAAAGTACCAGAAAAAACATGGAAATCCTTTTAAAAAAAAATTGTATTATATTATTGTAAATCGATTGTTTTCTTGTTTTTTTTAATGATGGCTATTTTTAAATAAATAAAAGATTACTGATTTTATTCTTTATCATCTAAATATTGGACACAGTGTAGGGAAATGTCTCCAAAACCATCCCTCTAAGGAAAAACTTATATAAACAGAACAAATACAAATTATTTCTGTAAAAACAGAGGTTTCTCAATATTAGTTGGTTTACCTTGATCATGGCTCAAATTAAATTGAAATTACTGATTAAGAAACTTTACAATTTACATTTTAGTAAAACCTTACAAAAGGATCATTTTGTACATTTATGTGTACGTGAGATATTTGTACTGACGCCCCTCAACACTTTGGATTTTTGTCATAACTTGCATTGCCAAAGAAACCCCACACTCAGGGTTATTCTGACTTATTTTTTAAGTACATATATCATTGTCGGTGATGGGGGTGGGGTGTGATTTGGTTTTAAGGAATGCACTGTTTTGTTTCGAGAGATTGCAAAAATTGATTTAAGACCAAAATCCGAATCAGTATTCTGCTTAAAAAGCAACTAGAAGTGTCTAAATTGGTTAATTTTTTCGATTTGAATACTAAATTTGTTAAAGATCGATGATTTAGAATGAAATTGTGTTAATTTCTAAACGGAAATTTCGGTTACAAAATCGGTTAAAATGTCCAAAACATCTTATTTTTGCAATTCAATGCCACAAATTCCTAAGAACCACTCATAGATAATAGATTTAATTTAGAATAAAAATATGGTAGAACATGGTTTAAATTTTGCTGCTAAAATTGCAAAGGTTTTAGAAGACATTTTACAGCCCTATCGAAAGCATTCAATGAATCAATCGACGATAAATTCAAATTCTCTAAATACCGAATCATATTAGAAATCTTACCGATATGTCGAGCAATGAAAGTGACATTAAAGGGCAAAATTTTAAAAAAGAGACTTGTATAAAATGATGCTGTATAGAAAGATCTATCCAAAATTACAAGTTTTTAATAGTTTCAAAACTGAAAGAGGGGCAGCAACTACCCTAATAGTAGATTTTTGGAGCGTTGTAACTCTTATCATTTGACCTTTGATCCATTTTATCAGTGATAAACGACAGTTTCGAGAGCTATATTCATCCAAAATTATTAAACGTCAATTTTGACAAATGTGGTTATGCTAGTGTAAATATTAGGTTATAATTATCAGTGAAGTCTATGGTGAAGTATAGAAATGTGTGATGATCAATACGATGAAGATTTACATAAAAATATATTTTTTAAAGAATTATCAGTGAACCATAATGATTTAATAAAGAGAGCATGTGAAGAATATTGGATAATTTGTGTACCACGTAATGGTACAATTGAAACAAATGAAATAACGATTAATGTAATACTTGATCATATATTGATTGAGAATTACGATGAAAATCAATCAATCTATTTCACATTAAATAAACGACAATTAATTATAAATAATAAAACAATCGAACCAATAAATAATAATAATAGTAATAAGGATGGAAAAAATACAAAATCAACAAGAATTCTATTTGAAGAAACCTTTTATATAAATGGAACAACATCGAAATATATTGTATGGTGTATAGAGAGTCCATTATTCTTTAATCGTAACACATATAATACACCAATAGTTTTGGAAACATTACAAGATTGTTACGATTATTTATCGAATATACATTTAGGATGTATGATCAAGAAAATGGAAAAATTATGTGAATTATTTGTTAACAAATATCAACAATTTCCATATGAAAGTCTACAAACACAAAAAGAACTATTGGGTAATTTATATTCACAATGCTTACAAATCATGTTGAAGAATACAACATTTATCAATGATGATGTACATATAGAAAAGATTAAATTGGCTGTTGAATGTTTGATGCAGCATTATTTGAATATATTCTTAATAAAATCGATAAATACGTTAACAACATGGGAGGATAATTATTTTAATAAAATCATACGTAATTCAAATGGTTTACAAATGAACGATTTAAATCTTTCTAATAAATATTACGAGAATATTATTAATGCTAAATACGAATTAAATAAAATTAATAATTACTATACAATTCTAGATAAGATAAATTGTCTAAAATTAATGTATAAACAATTGAAAACAATCGAAACAACCAATGAATTCTTGCAAATCTTAATATTCATTATCATCAAATTAAATGTAAATAATTGGATATCGAATTTGATTTATTTAACAAAATACCAATTTACAAACAAGAGTTTTAATAATAAAACGAATTATTTGTTAACAAATCTGGAAGCAGCAATTGAATTTATCAAAAGCCAACAATTTCTAGAGGTACAACAGAAAAATTTCGAAAAAAATTTAACAAATTTACCGAATTTCCAAAGATTACACCATGGTGATTTAACAATACTTGAAAAATTATTATTATCAAATGATAATAGTGACAATAATGAACTATGTCATCCTTTATGTATTTGTAATCATTGTGGAAGTTTACAAAAAAAATCCAAATTGAAATCATTATTGAATGAGAAAGGTCAAAATTTATTAATATATTCAACGATAATTAATCGTTTCGATTTTGTGGAATATTTAATTAGTCATCAAAACGAATTGAAATTTGACATAAATTCACGTGATTATTATGGTAGAACATCATTACATTATGCTTGTTCTTATGGTTATCAAAATCTAGTATTATTACTATTATCAATAGATAATATTAATATTAATTCAACTGATAATAATGGTAATACAGCATTACATTTAGCTGTTAATAATTGCCATGAGAATTGTATTAAAGCGTTACTATATACAACAAAAGATTTAAACATAAATGCAATTAATAAAAACGGCGATACACCATTACATTTAGCAATTAAATGGTGTTATTATCAAATTATTTATTTATTATTAGAAAATCAAATAGATCCATATCGATTAAATAAACGTAATCAATTAGCAATTAATTTAAATTGTAATTATCTCATTGATGATTTATATAGGAAGTTTCAATTAAAATTTGAACAAAATCAATTATTACAACCATTACAATATATTGTTAATAATAGTAATAATAATAATTTTGGTGTAAAACCACGTAATTTAGATGAATTAAAAAGAATTGAATTATTATTAAAAACAATAGAAATTAATGATATACCTTTAACACGTTATTATTTAGGTTATCCGGAAATTACCCAAATTAATGATGATTTTCGAAAAAAATGCCACCCATTATGTAATTGTAATGATTGTAATAATAATGAACAAATATTTATCAAAAATAATAAATCAATAATTAATGTAAATTCATGTAATACAGATGGTTATACAGCATTACATATAGCTGCGAAATATGGACGTTTAGAAATCGTACGTTTATTATTAGATTTAAATGTTTCAATTAATTTAAAAACATATAAACATCTATATAGTCCATTACATTTAGCATGTATTTATCAACAAATAGAAATTGTTAAAGAATTAATACAATGTGGTGATTGTTTAATTGATTGTCAAGATTATATTGGTAATACGCCATTATATTATGCATGTATTAATAATAATTTGAAAATTATTGAATTATTATTAAATAATGGAGCTGATTGTAAAATACAAAATTATTATGGTGTAACGATTTTAAATGAAATTGAAAATCGGCCTCTATATAGTGTACAGAAATTGTTAAAAAAATGGTATGTTGATAGTGATAGTGACATGGAATTATTTTAGCAGTAATGATTGTTATTATTAATTAATTAATTAAATAATTACCGGGTGTCAAATCTAAATATGGCGATTGTTATGTAACTTCTATTAGTTAACGAGCGATTTGAATCATATTTCAACGATTTGTAGGGAGAGAACATTTAAACAAAATTAGAACCTCGTAGCTTACTTGGAAATCAGTTAAAAACGATCATTTTGGATAATGTCACGATTTTCAAAAAAGAGGTAGACACGTTAAACGATTAAGAATGACTCTAAGGTTCACGCAACATTGTTTTTTTTTGTTTCTGCACAAAACTCTATAAAAAACTGCAGAATACAATAAAGAAAAACGAAAAAATCAATTTTGGGAAGATCCTAGAGTCATTTTAAGTCGTTTTGCGCATGCAGCTGGTTTTTGGAAACAGCGACATGGTCAGAAACGACTTCCAAATGAGCTACGAGGCTCTAATTTTGCTAAAAGAATCCCTCCCTACAAATCGCTCGTTAACTAATTGTTTCAACCCTGTATTATGTACTTCTTAATAATTGCATCAATAAATTTTGTAAATTTCTAACAATTTAGTTAATTAGTTCTTTACCTTTAATAATAATATCAGAGTACCACACACTGACTTAAGTATCGGTCAAAAGTAAGGAAACTAACAAGGCTTTTCTTTAATAAAAATGAAATTTTTAAATACTTTTTTGTTAATGGATTTGGTTTCGCCCAAATTATCGTTTTTATGATTATTTGGTGATGGTTATAGCTTTGACATGATAAAAAATCGATACTTAAATGTACACCCATTTAAAATGAGCTACGAGGAAGCCCCTATAGCAGCAGCAGACCAGAAAGAATACCCCTGATTGTACTAATTTAAATAAAATTAAAAAAAAAACATCCTCGATGATAACGCAAGTGTAAATTGTTCAATTTAAGGTAAATTTTTGTCGCAATTGATAAACAAATAAAAGGATTTTAAATAAAAATGGAGTACTATTTGGTCTTGACCAGGATAAGGGTCAACTGGGCTTGTAGATTTTATTTAAGAAAAAGTCAACTCACCACTTAAGATTTCCTCTTCTAAATCCTTTATCCATTAAACTTACTGTAATTGAAAACAAAATTCAAATTATAGCAATTATATAACTACATAACAAAAATTACCCTCTACAAGGTATATTTATCATTTTCTCCTCTTCTTTTGATTCGTAATTCATCTATTTACAGTACACACTTCACTTAATGCACACCACACATACATTAATTGTTGCCTTCTAATATAAACGATAAGAATAGTAGCAACCATATTAAAAAATCTATCCAGCTACTTACTTGTTTATTATTTTCTTTATAATAGACACTGTAAAAATAAACGAAATACAGGAAATTTAGGAAAATCAAGAATGGTTTTGATAAAGACTACAAAAATGCCCCATTTGTATTTATATGTAGCATATAACACATTTATTCTGATTAAAAAGACAACAAAAAAAAATATTTATAATTACTGACACTAAAGCTCCATTCAAAAAAATGACAATCCATTCTTTACCTTTAGTAATAATAATAATAATAATAATAATAATAATTGCAACTTGACTATTTCACAATAGGCGGTTTAAGGCATTATTTCTACTTTGTTATAATTTTATAAGGAAAATGCAAAATAAAAACAACAACTTAAACCAAATTAAAACTTAAAGCTATTTTTTTTTTAAATACACCTATCTAATAGGGAAATAAAGAAAAACCGAATTGACCAATATTATGATAAAATTACATACAATTTAAGGCATTGATTTTGTGTATTGATACTATTTTTAAATATTACAAGGCTTATAAAAACTTGTACGTAAATAATAATTATAATAAAGAATATCTATTATATGTATACGATACTCTCTTATAGAAAATATCATAAAATGGTATATAAAATTGTGTAAAAATTTCAATTTGAGGCAAAGGAATACTATTTGGTATCATTATTTTTTAATACTTTTTCGAAAATTTCCTGCCTTTCATAAATCTACAGGATGTCCCGTAAGTCGCGTATTTCCTCTCAATGGGCATATAGAGGATGAAGTTCTAAGACTAAAAGTCCTATATCATTTTGTTATCTGACGCACAGGTAATTAGTAATTAATTAAACTAAGTAGCCAATGAGGTGCTGTCTTAATTTCCTTCTCTGTTTTTATCGCTATAGGGAACACGTAATTGGCTGTGCGTCAGGTGACAAAATGGTAGGGGACTTTTCGCCTTACAATTTCATCCCCTATCTGCCCTTTAGGAGGAAATGCGCGACTTGCGGGACATCCTGTATATATATTTTTTTCAAACTGTTTGATTAAAGTACATTGCCTAATTTTTTTATTTTTTTATTTTATTAATTGTTTATTGTTAATAATATCGTGATGATTAATTTAATCTTTCCAATCTTTTTTGATCTCAAACGACCATTCCCATTTTAAATGTTCATTTTTATCATCATCAGTAAATAATGAATGCACTGTATATTGACCTCTAGCCATCAGACCACTAGGTGCATCCTCTGGTGGTGTTGTATACGATTGCATCTCAGTTTTTGGCGCATAAGAACCCACCATATGAGTCATCTTATCCACTATTAGCCAAATCAATAAAATTAGATATGAAACTATCATTCAAATTTATATTGATTGAAAAATAAGCAAATTTAGGCAAAGGTAGGACTTTTGGGTTGTAGATAAATATCACAGAATAAGAATTATTAGAAAGAACGTAAATTAAATTAAAATCTGCATAGTCCAAAAGCCCCATATTTACCAAATTTTATTTAATGCAATTACCTGGATCTGAGCCAAACGATAAGCGTTAAAATTATTTACGATTGACATTATTAATAGAAATATTGGTTGATAACAATGGGGAAGGGGAAAGTAGAGGGTGTTATAATTACCTGGAATACCCATTTTGCTAGTTTTCTGTACATATTTAAGCCCATGTACAATCTCTCTTTGTACAATAAATTCAATTCGAATCCTATAAGAAACACCTTCTTTAATAGTAAACGTTTCTTTCTTCAATTTCGATAGATCACCAGTTAGATCCAAAGAAATTTCCGGCCGATCTGCTACAACTAATACCAATTTTTTTACAATGACTTTTTTCGGATTATCCGGTTCTGAGAAAATAAATATATGTAGAAAATTTATAAATTCAATTAGCCGTTATTTCTGAATCTAATTAATTACCGACAATAACAGGTCCGGTTTGGGCTTGTCCCAATAATGCCTCCTTATATTTACGTAGACTCTCATCGTCTTGATCAGCTTGTAAGATCTCTTCGATTGTCTTCTCCGGCGGTGGTTTATAATTCGATTCGTTCTCATTTTCGAAATCATCAGGGGTGGTAGCTGCTGTATCACCTTCGGACATTATCTACAACAATGGGGGGTAATAAACAAGTTTGAGGTTAAATCGGATCAATCGTCAATCTTCTATTTTTAAACCGACCGATAAATTTTATACGATTTGATTGAAAAATAACAATTATTACAATTATTCGTACAGTTAAGGGGGGGACAAAAAAGGATAGGCCGGAAATTGCCTAAAATAAGATAATCACAATAGATAACGAGATACACATACCGGAATTAGATTTAAACTACAAATAAGTATATTTACCTGTATTGTTTAATTTAAAACTAATTAAAATAGTGATTAATTAATATTTTTAGAAATTGAGCTTTCTTTTATTGCAAAAAAACAATCACAACACAAAAAAATTTCAAAGAATGGACGAATGGGTGTAAGCTTTTTCACCTGCTTACTACGCAAGCGCGCTGTTGGCAACAATGACACACGAATTCATAGCGGTAGTTTCAAATACTATAACTGTAATTAATACAATTTTCCAAAAAAATATTGAATTAATTAGAATTTATCCAATTATACAGCTCAATATTTGGAAATTTGATAAAATTGTGTAAAATTACCGAACCGATTTAAGTGTTTAGTACGAACATTCAATTATTTAGAGTAAGGTCTAGTTGGCGTTGAATTTAGTATACTACCAACTGTTAAAGAAAATGGCGGGAAATTTAATTCTCTCACATATTTATTATAAATTTAAAATTATTGACAAATAAAATCAATTTGAAATTGTTTTATTAAAGATAATTTAGAATATACAAGCTATTAATTGCACCACCACCTACGCTTATATTTCTTTTAGTTTGTTATTGTTTTCATTAATTAAAACAATTAATTAGCTCGAACTCATCCACCAAATATTATAAAAAAATCCGCTTTAAATAATTATTAATAATAAAAAAAATAATAATAAAATAGACAATTTGATTGTACGATATGTTGGTTTAGCAGTAGAAAATAAAAATTAATAAATATCTCGTTCACCCATTTGCACATTAAACTTGCACTCCTATACACGATGATAAATTTATAAAATTAATAATAACTCAACAATATTTTCAAATAGATGGCAATTAAAAAATATAAAATTTCGTTTATGAAATGTTGGCGAACCAATGGAATCGTTGATATGCAGACTAAATGATTCAATTTCTCCGATACGTTTTAGTTTGGAATTCGATCAGATTTTCAAAAGCAAAAATTAATGAGTTCGTTGTGGAAACAACCCTGTTTTACACAAATGAAAAAATAAAAATAAAATAAGATGAAGAACGATTACAATTTAAAATCTACCTATATATGTACAGAGATGGCAGTTGATTTTATATTCCTACAATTTTATCAATAATTAAAAAGTCTCTCTCAATATTTTCATCAATTAATTTTATAGGAAGAAATTGCGATCGTTTAACGATCATTTATTATAACAATTGGCAACAATGAATATTTATTTATCATCATCAATTATTAATATTAATTAATTAATAGAAATGGAATGTTTATTTAAATTCAATGTTGCCAAAGTTTATTATTATCAAAAAAAAATCTATTTTTGTTTAAATTATTTAAATTATCTTGTCTCGTGTTTACGTGCTTGCCATTTAAAATCACTCTCCATAATCCATTGTTGATTCGTATCATAATTACACGGTCGTAATAATGGTAGATTCATATCATTTGAATCTGGTGCTTGTAAACAACTACCAGTATTTACATGTTTTATTGTTTTATCCTAAAATTCAATTAAATTAAAAATTAAATTTATTTATTATTATTATTATTTACCATATTATCATAAACCCAAGCTTGATTACCACCCATACCATGACATCGGACCAGTTTTACCGGTCCAGTTTTACTACTAGCATCCAAACAATTATCATCAGACATGATTTGTTGGCGTTTTGTATAAGCAAATACTTGATTACCACCAAGATTATGACAATAGGTCATACCGAGATTTTCACCGGATTTACGTCCCATTGTGTCTAGACAATTTCTTGATTCAACATTACGAATCTATAAATACATACAAATTAATTAATTTCCCCCATATCAATATTACAGGGTGTTTTTTTTAAAGTGGTCAATTCGAACGAATTTCCTAGTAGTTACTTTAAGGATTTTTTAGGAAGGTCCCCTGAGACCATTTTAGCAAAAGTAGAACGCCGTAGCTCGTCAAAAAATGACTTTTTTTTCGGCAATGTTGAAATTTTCACCACCCCAGCTATACAAATAAAATAACTTGAAATGACTCAAGCATCCTCGTAAAATAGATTTTTGTTGTTTTCGGGTACTGTATTCTGAAAAAATTTAGAATCGATTGTGTAAAAAAATTAAAATGCACTAGTTATACGCCGCTTCAACTGTTCAATTTTTATCCTAATCGGTACGACAGCTTCTGTTATCGGATTTGTTTATTTAAGAAAAAACATACTATTCGGTCGTTCTATTGAGGCGAAAGTCTTGGATGCGCACTAGCAAAATTGGGACGGCAGGACCGTCTCTAGAATTGTTTTGGAATATCTCATAGGCGTAGAAGTAATTGTATAATGACTATTTTTAAAAAAAAATTACCTTGCAACATTTTTATAACTTAAACTTTCAATATAAATATTACTAATTTGCTCCATGAAATACTTGTTGTATAAATAACTAACAAATTTACCTTTCTTTCAATATTGAAATTTTCTAGATGGTTCATTTGTTGTTTGGTTGCGGTGCCTATGGTTTGCATTTGTGGTTCAATGTTTCTTATTTGTTAAAGCCTAGTAAAGAGACCCTTCTACTCCCTCATAACTGATAACACAAGCCCACCTGCGTCAATTTTCGCCTCGATAAAACGACCGGACAGTAATTGACAATGGATACTTATAAACAAATAAATGTAGGCGATTTCTATTAGTTTCAATGAAAGGTAAGGAATCAGAGAAAATTATAAGATCCAAATATCCTTATAGATTCGAAAAGTAATAATAAAAATAAGGTCAAAGAGTACTTTAGAAAAAATCGACAACTGAATTCTTTGTTGTTGTTTGTTCATTTCTCCTCTTTAATTTAAAAAAAAAACAGATAATAAATTACGTGTAGGCATTTGTTTACATTTTAGGCACGTATGTATAGGTGTTTTTTTTTCTTAAATAAACCAACTGAATCATTGTTATAGCAGAATTTTCCAGAGATATTCAAGCATTTCTTCTTACTGTCGACATATAAATTTCGTGCTAAGGACCAATAATTTTTATAGAAAAACAATTTACTGTGTTTTAGGTGAGAAAATGTTTATTTTGGGCCAATATCGGTTTCTGTGACAGGAGTTGAGAAACACTGGTTTATAGACGTTCATAATGGGAGAGAACAACGACCGACACAGAGAGGTGAGCGACTTTCGAGTTTCAATATTTCACGGTCAATCTCGGTTAGTAAATTTTTAATCTTTTTGCGGGGCGGAGAGGACAAATTTCAAAAATCTAAATATTCCGAACGTATTCCTATATTTTAACGCTTTTGACGGGTGCACAAGGCTTGTGAACCTTGCTGCATATTAGAAAGTTAGACTTGATTTCACCCATTTTCCAACGAGCTACGGTGTTCTACTTTTGCTAAAATGATCTCAGGGGATCTTCCTAAAAATACTCAAAGTATTATTCAAATCGCCCACCAACTACTAGGGGTTTCGTTCGAATGGACCACCTTAAAAAAAAAACATGGTCTATATAACTTACATCTCCTAAATAATAATATTCTAAAGGCATTTGTGATTCTGGATAGATATTTTCTAAATACCAACGGAAACTTTTACATTTCAAACGTTCACGTAATTCACGACGTGCTGATACATCTCCAACAGGTACACTACGAGCACCTATTATAACAATATAAAAATATAATAAACCAAAAAAAATACGGTTATAAATTATAACATAGAAGAAAATTGAAGCATGCAATTATTCTCTAAGAAAGCAACAAAAAGGAAACATAAATGTGGTTAAAATCGATATAAAAACATGTTGAAACAGTGCTTTGTTTGTGTGTTAATAACCTGGATTAATATTATAGTAGAAATCCTTCCATTGATCCAACCATACTTCAGCCAAACGAGCATTATTATGATTGACGATACGACTTGTACCACCAGGAAATGAATATGGTGTTGATTTTCTAAATACATGTCCAACATGTGAACATGTAGCTATTTCCAATGTACCACCACACATCCATATCTGGATGGGTTAATTATAAATAACGTTTAATATAGAGCATGCTTGTTTGTTAATTTTAAAAAAATTATTGTTTTACTAGATGTTGATTTAAAAATTAAAAAAATAGCACACCCTGTAGCTGCCCTTCTTTTTTTTTAATTAGAAATTTAATTCGATCAAATGCTTAATTGTTATTCACTAATTGATTAATTAAATGTTAGTATTCGCAGTTAAATTTTCGTCTTTTATAAAGTTAGTGTTTTTTTTAATGTTTTTAATATTGAAGAAAATTCAGATTGTTTTAATTCCAAACCTGGATTCATGGCATAGTAGAAATCACGCCATTCGTCCATCCATACTTCAGCGACACGTGCAGCATTATGTAAAACAATTTTCGATACACCACCTGGGAATGTATATGGTGATTTATCACGGAATACATGTCCAACATGTGAACATGGTATTATTTCTAATGTACCACCACATTGCCATACCTACGATGTATTGTTTTAACACACACAAAAAAAACAATAATTACATCTATAGTCGCTGCCAAATAAATTTGATTTTCGAAGGCTAAACAAGTAAACTAATAAGTCTATTATCTATGTGAACTAATAATTGTCATTCAAAAGAAATCCTACATTAAAAATTTAAGCAGTTAGACAAGGATGTCAATATGAAATGACTGTCTTGAAATAACGATTTATGGCTCGATACACGTTAAACGTTCATCCTTTTTTAATATGTTGCAGGACAAAGATAAGTAAACATTCTCTTGTCGTTCTCTCCGTAGTTGTAAAAATGAACACTGTCGTAAATTTGATTTATATTTGTCAAAATATTAAAGTTTTTGAAGTTTTTACTTGATTTTAAGCTACGCTTTTTTACTATAATCTGGAAAACAATTTTTAATACATTTATTAAATATTTTGAGCGCGAAAAACAAAACAGAACAATACTACATTAGTCAAATGTATG
>JAZBGW010001885.1:0-13473 GCA_037464815.1 Mylabris variabilis | reverse complement strand
ATAATAGTCCGAATTTATTTCCATTTTAAGACTTTTTCAGAGATTTTCGGAATTTTCAGTGAAAGTAAGACTTTTTCAGAGATTTGCAGAGAAAATAAGACTTTTAAAATGTGTATTCCGAGTCTCATTTCCATCAGGGTAATAGTTCTTAATTTTCTTACTCTCATATTTTACAAACTGTTGTAGCCGATATAAGTGCAACGCCGTTCAATTTGGGTGGTTTAGGTGGTTTAGCCGGTCTAGAAAATTTAGGAATAGGTTCCGGAAATTTTATGGAAATGCAAAGTCGTATGCAAACAGAATTACTAAATAATCCTGATATGTTAAGACAGTTGTTAGATAATCCATTTGTACAACGTTTAATGAATGATCCAGAAGATATGCGTACATTGTTAACGAGAAATCCACAAATGCAAGAATTGATGGAACGAAATCCAGAAATAAGTCATATGTTAAATAATCCAGAATTATTACGTCAAACAATGGAATTAGCAAGAAATCCATCAATGTTACAAGAATTAATGAGAAGTCATGATAGGGCTATAAGTAATTTAGAAAGTATACCAGGTGGTTATAATGCATTACAACGTATGTATAGAGATATACAAGAACCAATGTTTTCGGCAACAACTGAACAGTTTGGACGTAATCCATTTGCTGGATTAATTGATAATACATCTGGTAATAATCCACAACAAGGTACTGAAAATAGAGAACCATTACCAAATCCATGGTCAGGTGGTCCAAGAACATCAACATCATCAAATACAAATAATCAAAGACAAAGACCTGTTCTTAATAATCCTGGAATGTCCAGTTTATTACAACAAATGTCGGAAAATTCGGATTTAGTCCAAAATATGTTATCAGCACCATATACACAAACAATGTTAGAGGCCTTAGCTGGTAATCCAAATTTGGCAAATACAATATTAGCTGACAATCCATTATTAGCTGGTAATCCAGCATTACAAGAACAAGTTAGAAGTATGTTACCGCATTTTATACAACAATTACAAAATCCTGAATTGCAAAATGTAATGGCAAATCCACAAGTAAGTTGTACATATTTCAAATTGTTTTTTTTTGTTCATTAAATTATCTAATTATTTAGACATTGAATGCAATCATGCAAATACAACAAGGGATGGAAACTTTACGTCAAACAGCACCAAATTTAATTAATACGTTTGGTGTTAATGGTGGTACACCATCAACTACTAACAGTACTACATCGACGGCAACTACAACAACGACAATAACAGCATCAACAGGGACTGCTACTACTACTACTACTACCACTGCTGCTTCTACTGCTACATCAAATTCTACAACTACAACCCAAGCCTCAGATCCGTTTTCAGAGGTAAATTTATATTTATTATTATTATTATTAATAAAATATAATTTTTTACTTGCAACTATAGTTTATGGCTCGTATGGTTGCTAATATGGCAACACAACGTGATACAGCATTACCACCAGAGCAACGATATCAAACACAATTAGAACAATTATCAGCAATGGGTTTTGTTAATAGAGAAGCTAATTTACAAGCCTTAATTGCAACATTAGGTGATGTTAATGCAGCTGTTGAAAGATTATTGGCTTTAGGTCAATTATCTATGAGCTAACCTAATTGAATTAGAAAATTAGTAATTTCATGTAAAAATATTTAAGAAGATACAAGAGGCAAAATTATTTCCATTATTAGTACTGTAAGTTGGGTTTTTAATTCTAAATAGTTTCTAAGGAAAATCGATAGGACACTATTAGGTAATAGTACAAATTTGATTTTATCTTATTTTAAAAAAAAATCTATTTTTTGTGTAGTATTTCTATTTTGTTTGGTGGTTAGTTAGTGCTTTATTTTAAACTTATTAAGTAATTTTTTTTAACCCGGTCTTGTTATTTCTATTGGAAATAACTAGCTTATTAACAAGTAGATTTTATAATAAAGTAAATTAACAATCGTAAATATGAGTTTAATAAAAAATTCAGATTAGTGTGTAACTTTATTCAATGCACATCTTCGGAATTTTTTATAAGAAAGCCCATTTTTCTTCTAGTATTGTGTCATTGCTAAATGGTGAATAAATACATTTGTTTTGTGGGTAGAGTAATTAAGAAAAACAACGCAAATATTTAAATGTTACAATATACGATGGAAAACAAAGAAATGTATTCACATTCAATCTATTTTCTCTGAATGTGGCGAAACTTATGAAACTAATATTGGCGACCAAGGATTTGGTGGAAGATCTCTAGGGAACATTTGGCGAAAATTAAAACCCCGTAGCTCATTTGAAAGTTGGTCAAAAATGGTCGTTTTGGACAATGTCGTGATTTTCAAAAATGAGCTAAACGCGTAAAACGGTTAAAAACCCTCCCAACTTTTCCTCCATTGCATTCTAGAAAAATGCGAAGCATTTCCTCCTGTTTAGAATCCAGCGGAAAAAAACGAGAAAAAAATCACTACTGGGAGGATCCTCAAGTCATACTAAGTCATTTTTTTTTGGCCGTCCACTAAATGAGCAACGAAGTTGTAATTTTGGTAAAATGTTCTCCAAGACCCCCGATACAAAACCTTCAAAAGGAGTTTCATAAGAATCGGCCACATTTAGATCCACATTTAAGATAATAGATTTTTGTTTGTCTAGAACGTATGTTTGTATCGCAGATTATTGAGTAATTATTAAATTAGAGGTGCTAGCGTTACTTACGCAATTACTTTACTCATTAATACTGTCAAAGACTGAGTTGACATAGGAAAAATGTATCAAATTTGTTTGTACAAGATTCTTACAAAACTTTTAATTTTTTAATGTCAAAGTAATAAAATGACACTTTTTCTATGTGAACTTATGTAATTTAGTATTTCGGCATTTGTAGCAATAGTTATTATGATTGATAAATTTTTTTCTACGATCGTCTTTGAAGTGGCAATTTTACAGCATGGTGAAATGAGTTAATTGCTCTGCTTAGGAGTCACAGTCGCATTTTAAATTTAAAAATTAATGCTAATAAAAAATTTCAAATTAACTGTTGCAATTATTATAATTAATAATAACAATAATAATAATTTTACACGATCAACAAATTATTACAATTATTTCAGCAATCATTTATTATCAGTTGCAAGTTTTATTATGTTGAAATTTTAATTTCTACTACTTTGAACTTGTACGATCGGAGAAAAACAGTGTGCATATTTGGACTTTCTGTCATTATAATGTGAACTTATGATGAAAATTTAATCAATTTCCTTACTAAAATCATCTTTGCACTTATTCTTATTATTGTAAACGGAGATTAGATGTAAAATTTTTCCTATTTTATGTTATATTTACTATAGACGGTAATAAAAAGTTGATAATTGTTTATTAATCTTGTGCAATTGTGGTAATAATAGTTATTTATACAACAAGTGCGTTATGGGGCAAATAAGACACGAGAGAAAAGGAATGGGGTAATTTTCTCGAGCATCTTATTTGCTTCTTAACGCAAGAGTTTGTATATAAAATTTTATCCAACATCGAACACAAGACCATTTTAACATGCTGACTAATTTTCAAGATTTCGACCTAAAGACAAATTAATTTAATTGAGTAGACAAAGTACGAGTTAACTCGTAGTTGGCGTCCTAGGCAACAACTTAAACTACAAGTTATTAGAATTAAAACAAAGAAAGTTTGATTTTTGGAATGTGTAATTTCTATAACACACTAGTGTGTTACAAGATGCTTTATTGATTTAAAATCGGTGTAGTTATGGCCTATTAATACAGCGGTGTTGGATAAAATTAAATAATTGCATACCATGTGATCAATTGAAATCAATTCAAGTGTTAAACAGTGGCAATAAGAAGACACCAATGTTATGCCTTTAATGTTTATAAAATCGTCGTTAGATCATGTGGTATATTGCAGTTTTTATGATTATAAATTAATTCAACTAATGTTAGGTGTTTTTTCTTCTATCTGAAATATATGTTTTGAATTATACCTGCATTACCCCTTTGAAAAGTCAATATCAATTCCATAGATTATAATCCATCTCTAATTTGTGCTTATAAACTACTAACACATTAAAATTGAATTTGTTTTAGTATATTAAAATTTTAAGGGTGAAATTTCTGTATTATTTGTAAATATATTTTAAAATGGGGTAAGTACTAGTCAGATATAGTGTATTTAATTAAATTTCTAGTTAAAGTGGGCTATGAAAGTTTTGCTGTGAATATACAATAGAATTGACGATTATTAATTTGACATTTGAATTTTATGTATATACAACTAATTATTAAAAATTGTGGTATAGTGGTGGAATCGAAATAGTGAATCTTATAAGAAAAATGATTTTATGGTCGGGGCACACAAATTATTCATCGTGAAATTTGTGAATTGGTGTGGAAACTACCTGCTTTTAAACGATTGTTGTATGCAGTGGCGGGTTTGAGAGGGGGGGCAGGTTAGGTGAGTGCCGTGGGCGCCAGGCACAAGAGGGGCGACATAAAAATCAGATAAATATAATATCGCTAATAATGAAAATTAAGTAATTATAGTTTATTTTTATTGGTTGATTTGACGACATTATTCCTAGTGACTAGAGGGCGCCGAAAACCTTGCCCAGGGCGCTAGACTCGCTAGGGTCGGCCCTGGATGTCTGCCTCTTGTATAAGCTGTAAATTAGTGGACATTTTCCGTTCTGGGTTTGAACCGTAAAGTAATTTGACTTTTCCTATAAGATTCACTTTTTCCATTCCACCACTATACGTTCACAACGAAACTTATAACCAACTCTGACTATAAATTTCATTGAACGCAATTTATTTTCAAAAGTAGATTGATTTTACATTTGTTTTGTGCGTATCAAAGTTCATTTCTCTGTATTTATAGTCAATAAAAATAATAATAGAGACCGAACTGAAGATCTAATGGGGAACGAAAATTTTATACTATTGATATATGTATATGTGGCAATAATGTGATTTTAATATATTTTTGAGAAATAAATAAAATCTTCTGTGTGGTAATTAGAGTATTGTTTTTTTCAACTTTTAAAATAATCATTTCGACACTTGCAATTTTTTCATTTTTTCAACATAGTAATCCTAGGCTGCGTCATTGAGTCAGAGTCGATTTTAGTCCGTTGCGCCTAATTGAATTTAAATAGACAACTTTTCTACCATATGCTAGAAGCATGCCTTATTTTTTAGAAAAAAAAGTAAAAAGTCAAGAATAAATAAAAGCACATCGACCGAGCGAAAGATAAGTACATATATGCATACTTCAAGAGGATGGACTATTAAAGTTTAAGGGGATTCCGGACCTACAGCCTGTCCGGTCCAAGTGTGGATGGTGACCATTACTCTCTTATTTAGATTAACATTGAGATAATTGTTGTAAGGACTTGAAGGGGAACACTTAGGCTATCTAATGGAGGTAAAAGCGCCCTTCTATGATTATTGAAAATAGGAAAAACTGAAGTCAACTTTTAGAAATTACGTAATACTAGATAGAACTTTGATGTTTAAAAAGAAATTTAGAAAACAAAATTGATTTTTACTAAGTCCTGATTTTGCAGACGAATAGTCGAACAATAATAAAGGACACAATTAAAACTGAATAATTTTTGTTTTAATGTAAAAAACTCGGCCTCCAATACACTTTGTTGTAAATTTTTTTGCCACAAAAATTACTAGTGAGGTCCTTCACCTTGATCAATGTATGAATGAATGTTTTCTTAAAGTCCATAAGTCTACAAACTGTTTGCCACAAATTTCACATTTATAAGGTTTTTCACCTGTATGCCTACATATATGTAGCTTTAAACTTATTTTTTGTGTAAATTATCTGTCACAAATGTTAAATTTATAAGGGGTTTCACCTGTATGACTGCGGCAATGTATTTCTAAATGTGATTTATATTTAAATTGTTTGCCACAAATGAAACATTTTTGAGGTTTTTTGCCTGTATGACTGCGTAAATGTATTTCAAAATTATTTTTTTGTGTACATTTTTTGTCATAAATTAAACATGTTTGAGGTCTTTTACATGTAGGATACCTGCGTAAATGTAGGTACTTTTAAAGTTTCTTTAACTGAGAATTGCGAGCCACATTTGCTACATCTATGGGGTCGTCCATAAAACACGTCACGCAAAATTTAGCCTTTTTTGGACCCTCCCTCACCCCGCGTCACGGTGCATCACATTTTCTGTGACTCCCCCAAAAATATAACGTCATAAAACCTAGCTCCCTCCCCCCATATATGCTTCGTTGCAATTGATAATAGCATAAAAATGTTAATTTGTACATGTACAATAGCGATCGAAAAAAAGAGACCGACTCATGGACGAGAATTTCGTATATTTTCGTTATTGTGAGTCAGGTTGTTTCTCTCGTAAGGGTAAGAAGATGGGTAGAAAGTATTTTTCCTATTCAGGTAAATACCCGAAGTGGCATCAGTAACCCCACCTTCATCTTCTGACTGAATATCTTTCTTCCTAAATTCTGACCTGTTAAGATTCTGTTACATTGTGACGACTGTCCTCATAAGCCTGTTTTACACAGCCGTACAAGAAGTAGTCTTTTTTTTGCTATCGCCACTGTACATATAGAATGAATGGCCTTCTATCATAAATAGTAACTAACCAATAAATTAAAAAAACAATTTAAGAAAAAATTGCAATGAAATTGATGAATTGCGAACGTCACATTTCCTTAGAACCTCTCCTCCCCCCACGTCTCAACTTGTCACGCTAAACCATGCCCCCTCCCCTGTTTGTCAACGTATTTTATGAACGGCCCCTATAAGGTTTTTCACCTGTATGAGTACGTAAATGTACATTTAAATTTGATTTTTGTATAAATTGGCTGCCACAAATGTCACATTTATGTTTTTTTTTACCTGTATGTATTAATAAAGGCGTTTTTAAATTTGATTTGATTGTTTTGCCACAAACGTTACATTTATGACATTTTTTCGCCGCGTATTTTTTATTTACCACAATTTTATTATTATTGCCTTTAACATTACTTTTATTATTCTTTTCGTTGCTTTCCCTTTTCTTTTGATCATCAACTGATTTATCTGAAAATCCACGGTTTTTATCAAGACCAGTCACTTTATAAAAATATACAATTCTAATCAATAATTAACAAGTAATTAAATCAACCCGTTTATAACACGAACAGAGTTAAAATTACTATTGATTACAATTATTTTTGAACAGGGTGAGCCATGAATTGAAAAATGGCTAGCCTAGGTTGATGCAACAGTTAAAAGAAATAAAATTTTATTGTAATAATTTGAACTAAATTAGATTTTGTTTTATATAACATTTAATTATTGGCTCGAATAAAAGTGGTTTAATAATAAGAATAAAAAAATTATAAAACCAATAATTTGTATTGGGGATCCAAGCCACGACATACGTTCTCACTCTAGATTTTATCTAATTAGATAATAATTCGAATCATGTGTTAAAACATTTTGTATACAACACAGTTGGGTATATTTTCAATAAATCTATTAACACGCTTTTGATTATTTTAACAAAAATCGTGTTATAGTAAGGTTGATATTATTACTATTATTATAATTATCTACTGTTGAACACAATTCATCATTATCTGATTCATTTCCAGTAATATTAGAAAAGATGCTTTCTTGTAAATTTTCATTACTATTATCACTATTTGTTAACTTGTCCTTATCACGAATTAATGAACTTAGCGGCGGATTGTCTTCATCTTCTGAATCACTCTCTAAAACACACCATTACATAATTTTTGTGAAGAATTGCATTAAAATGGTAAAAATCAAAATCAAGCCTCTGATAACACGGACTTGTATACAAACAATTTCACTATCAGAACTATATAACAAGTTCTACAAATTGATGGAATTAGATGGAAAGTACAGTAAACTACCCCCTTTACAAGTGGGATTGTAAACGAAAATAATTTCTAAAAATTTAAAGTGTGTGTTACAGCCGCTATAGTGCCATTTAACACAAAAAACCGTGTTAAAAGTGGATAGAATTGTTATAATTTTTTTTTACCAATTCTTAAGCTTATTTCAGAACCATCGTCTGAATCATTATTGTAAACAACAAATTGTCCATCATCACTTTGTTCAATACGAGGCCAATTTTTATGGGAATCTTCAACATTATTTTGATTCGTATCAAGAATATCATTTTGCAATAATTGATTCGTTTCTAGAATCTTCTCTCGATAATTATAGATAACAACTAAACAATAAAGGCAAATGAATTTTGTATATGGATCATCTTCAACGATCTAAAAATACAGTTAATAAAAAATTAATTAATAAATAAATAAATTTTATTTTTTATACCTCCAAATTTGTAAACAACTCAACAATTGTTTCAAAAAATTCAAGATTTTTCACACAATTACAAAGACGACAACGCTCCATATTTTTAGCTGTGGTTTAAGTAATAATTAATAATAATAATTAATTACACCACGATATTTTGAATTCAAAACGATATTAACGTTTAAAATCACACTGAAAATTCACATATCTAGAAATTCTGTTTTAAGTCAATACAATTTTTAAAGATGATAATTTTTCATTTTATTTGAAAACTTGTTACTCATCAGTGATCAGGAGCTGATGATAATAAATATCGACGACTTTTTACACGGTTTTCTGCATAGCAAAACACAAGATTTTATACACTTGCTAACAATAAGCTCAATTAATATTGAATCATGGCAATCAGACGCCAATTAACAGTTCCTGAAAAAACTGAAATAATATTATCAATAGAAGGGAATTATGTAAATAAGTTTCGGTATAAAGTTTCAAAAACATTAACCGGTACTAAATACTAATGTCAAAAGCCAAACTAATAACTCAAAAAAAAATAATGTTTTGGCGATTATAGACAAAATGAGACTCAAAAATCATAACCGACAGGGGCCCATTTAGCTCTTGATGCCTCCCTGGAGATTTGATATTTTTCTTTGACTCATGTGTCATGTGGCGTAGATTAAAAGAAAACCGGATATAGCCAATTTTTGAAACTATGTTTCTAGTTCCAATTGCCAGAACTCAACATATATAGAATTAAAATTATAAATTACAAAGTTCTTTGATTTTTTTATTTATTTCCTAATAATATATTATAAATTAATAAGTCCATTGTTAATTAAATTATTTCTAATGATTTTTTTACACAATTCAAATTCCATAAATACTTTGTATGGAGGCAGCAAAAGAGTCCCTTGTTAACAGGATTTCATAAGTATTAAGAGGTTCTCACTTATTTATAATTTCACTGGGTGTGTATATTCGATTATGTGCATATGTAGGTGTACACCTACGCGTTATGTTGCATTTTATTAAATAAAATAAAATTTATGTTATTTATTTAATAAATAATTCGTTCTAATCAATGGCAAAACATCAACAAGACAGTCAAAATATAATCGAAATACTTTCCCGTAATCAGGATAACAGGAAACAGAAAGAACTGTGTGTTAGTGGCGGATTTAACGCCGGGTTCACAACAAACCAGCAAAACAGAAACTTTAAGTTTTTCAACAATGTTGCAACATTTTTGTTTCAGCTCTATTCTGTCGCTAAATAACAAAGTATTTGTGTTTTTTTCTCGACAACTCTAATTTCAAAGCAGACATTTCTTTTTAGATAATTGTATATGACTGGCCCAACTAATTCCAAAAATTTTTCATAATCTTCGTTTAACATCCGTAAAAAATTGTTACTAAAACGTTTTTCGCTTACCAGACCATTGTCGTCTTCACAAATTTCTTTAATTAAATTTTAAGCTCAATGGTTTATTCGTCTTTACAAAGTGGATTTTAACCAAAACCGCCTTCTTTTTCGCTTGAAGCTGAGCCATCCTGTTCAGCGTTACAAAAACAGCGGTATAACGAAACATGCTTTAGTGTAGACTGCTAACAAAACTGAAACATGAATTGCTTGTTCCTGTTTTGTTCCGAATAATCAGGGACGTTTTAAGCGTTCCTGGGGCTTTGGGTCCTCATTAGAAAGCAAAATCACATAAAAAATTTTTAACTAACACACTTAAAAAATTTAACGAGGACCCCGGTAGCTAAGGCTCTGGTCCAGATAGCCCCTGCCTTAAAACGTCTCCGTTCTACAGTGTGAACTTTGTCTTGAAATTGTTTTTTTGCTTTCAAAGTTTCTAAAAAGTTATATTTTTGTTTTGTTGATTTGGTGTCGACCCGGCATAACGAACAAATTAAGTTTTAAAGCAAACAAATCGAGATCATGATCCGGATGAATATTCGCTCGGAATTTCATTGATGGTTTTTATTTATACTAATTGAAGATTGTCAGCATGGTTGTCAATGTGTTAGGTGCAGATAGTTACACTATCAACGAAGAGCGTAACCGTTGATTCATTTAAAAAACTAGCCGATTGGGCCATTTTTGGTTAATAAATTCTCGACTCGTAGTGGGGAGATAATCGTAAAACGCGGTAATTTTGAAATGACCAATCAGAAAATCGTATTGAGGCTAGATCACGCCTTTTGAACTATAGAATGGTTCGTAAATTAACCATTCGACGCGCTAGAATCGAGTGGTACGGCCACAGTACCGGGGTATATGATGTGAATTGCCCTATTCGAATAATACTTAAGTGTGTAGTGCGTACGCACATTTCCCCTATAATATACTCTAATAACACAATACTAGTGAAAAATACAATCAGTTTATATGGTGGTAGGAGTGTATGTGTGTATTGTTTGATTTGTTAACGAAATTTGAAATTCAAAACATTCGCCTTATCAGTGACCGTTTCGTTTTAAAACAGTTTTATTTATTTTCTAAATATAAATAATGCCTCTAAAGCCACGTATTAACCTAACTACCTGTTATAGAATGCCTGTTAAAACCTGATGTGTAAGACTGTTTTTTTACCTGTTTGTCTTGTATTTTTCTTATTGTGAACATCGTCAAATTTTAAAGTAATGTTGAAGAATTTTATAAAAAAAATAAACTTCAAATTTTCGTTTCAATCAATAAAACATTGATCGATTTCCGGTAATTAAAACGAATTGTTTGTTTTTTTTCTCGTTCAAACAGAACTGTTTATAAATTTTTGTTTAAAAATAAAAGAATAATAAATCCGATTCATTGACCGAAATGGGTGTCGTTAATTTCGACAGGTGTTTTTATATGAAAAAAAAACGTATTTGCAGCTGTTGGTTCGTTAAATATCAAATTCAAAGTAGTCACAAAAATGTATAAAATTTAATAATTCTGCCCCCTCTAGTTCTGTTTCTTAATTGATAACAGACCGTATTCCTTGTCTATAATTAAGCGATTGTTAGTTGTTGATTTATCGTTTATAACGGAATTACGTTGTCGTTATTAATTGCAACAACATATTTTATTATTTTGATGATTTTCTAGTCTTTTTCACAATTTCTAGTGTTGTAAATGCGAAAATAATTACAATAATTTATGATTATACAGAAATAACCGTTTGTTTATATTGAATATTTAATCGATTTTTTTTGTTTGATATGATATTGATTGTTTTTCTTTTCGATGATTGTGTTATAGGGCTGATGGTCGGCGCCCATCGGCCGTCGGAGGCCTTTTCCACGGCCATCAACCGCACCAAAATTGGACACCATCATGTGCAATTATGATTGTCCAATACTTATTAATAGTACAGCATCCCCGATTTGCCAATTGTGGTCGGCGGGATGCTGAAACATATGTTAAATACAACAAACAACAGTGGGGCACCGGGACGGAATACGGGAACGACCGAAATTAGATTAGAACAACAATCATCACAACAACAACAACAACAACAAACACAACAAAATCATCGTTACCGTACCCCAAATGCGAACAGTTCACGTATATCCTCTCAATTCCCCTTAAATGTGTCCCATTTGCACCATCTGGATCAATCAAAGACATGCATTTATACACCACCATTGTCACAATCGAATAAAATTGTTAATGGTGGTTTGAATATATCGAGGGCCCGTAGCCAAAATAGTGTTAATCGTTTTGTAATACGATCAAAACACGTCGGTGTTAAGGAGATGTTGGTCAGTTTGGGCTTGTTATGTTTAGTTAGTTTATTATTGGCACTATTATCATTGATTTTTTTGTTGAAAATATCGCCAGTAACAGCCAACGATATTAGGGAACTATTAAGGGCTGAACAATTAACTGTAATTACAGCAGAAGAATACGTTGTTGTATATGAAGTGACATTAGCATTGTGTGCTTTAACATTATCATTGAATTTGTGCTGTTTATTAGTCTGTGCTATACAATTTTTATTTGCTGTAAAATTGGTCAAGAGTCGGCATGGTGGCAGCGACAGGTAAGTCAACGTTTATTTAAATTTCATTCAATATTTATTGGCGATTTCTTGACACCTCCATATTTGTATAACTTAATGAGGCGCTCTTTTGATAGACCTAATAGCGGCAACAATATCTGACCCTACCCTAAAAAACAAAACAAAACAGGTAGATGGGTCAATATAATAAATTAGAACCAAAGGAATTTTTACCTATGACACCATCATACTACACACCTAAAATATTTTACTAATTTTGTAGTATCGTAAACAACAATGTGACGAAATATCTATAGTAGTTCTACAATTTCGCCAATTATACTCGATCCCACCCAATAGTATTTTGGCTTTTAGTTTATGAATAAAACCCGTATTAAAACAGGTAAAGGTAGATATTTAAGAAATTAAAACAATCAAATTCCTTCCTACACATTTACAAATATGTAAACACACGTTTTTGCATGTTAGAAGTGATTCATTATGAAAATAATTGAAGATTATCTGACAGTCAAATCGTTATTTATTCGCATAAAGTATACACACCGTCATTTTAACCAAATTAATTAACACAAAATACGTCTGGCATTGGAGATTTGATTTATTTTATCTCGATAAATATTCTCATTAGAACTGTTACTTAATAAGAAGGTCTTTCGTTGCCCTTTCATTGACGTCTCAATGTTATTAATAATCTTATTAATTATTACGAAATAATAGAAATCATATAACAGGTTGTAAATATTAGAAGTATGCATTTTAAATAAAATAAAACGTTTTATTGATAATGCAAGGTTGATTTTTGTTGATTTTTCAATAATAATTATTAAAATTGAGTGTATTTAATTAAAAATCCAATATACCGGGTGATTCACCTAAAACGACAAGTTCTGATGGGAACTACCATTATTTGGCGGATGATTCGAAAAATATTTCAAAGATTTGTAGGGTGCTACCTGGAGACCATTATCAAAATTAGAACCTTGTAGCGCATTTGGAAGTTGGTCAAAAAACGCTCGTTTTCGACAAGGTCGCGATTGTCAAAAACAAGCACAACATGCAAAACGATTTAGAATGACTCGAAGATCCTAGAAAAATGCGAATCATTCCCACCTGTTC
>JAZBGW010001884.1:3451-13473 GCA_037464815.1 Mylabris variabilis | reverse complement strand
CTATCAGGAAGGGCGCCACTTTTGGGACACGGTGTATAAGAGATCTTTGTCCGCTCGCTATCTATACACTATAAACGTTATTTTTTTAGACTTTAAATTCGTATCGTCCCACATAATTTAAATTACCAACGTAGGAAACTAATAGGGTTTTTGTAGTACGTGTTATGTCCATGTTTCCTAGAATAATATATACACGAACATAATACAAGAACAGTAGCTGCTTCAGGTTAAATACGTGTAATTTACCCAGCTAGAGGCATATAAACTGTACCGTATTATATTATTGCAGCTGGTTTGGTCATGCTCCTTTGTTTATAGAATAGAATCGCTCTGTTAGTATTTCTTGTTAAGTTTATGAATGTGTTTAAACTTCATTTTCTAAATTATTACCATTATCATTTAATAATATTTAAATTATTTACTTTGATAATTACGAAAATCATAAGAGCGTATAGATATGATTAAAGTTGAGAGAAATCTTTATATTTCCATCTACTTTGGTAGTAAATACGTATATTTCATCCCCTTGTTGTTGTTGTTGTTGTTGTTGTTGTTGTTGTTGTTGTTAGGATGAGGGATATAATATTAGTTTTGTGGAGTACAATTTCATTTACTAATTGTAAATAGCTAGAAGGTTTTGAAGAGTTAACATATGAATAGGCGGTTTACCAATAAATAAACCGTCATTGTTGATATTCCAAATTGAATTCAACCAATTTCAACTGCTGCTATTGCTTTTCAAATATCCTTAATTTTAATAAAATAATTAACAAGTTGCAAATTTATCGATTATACCGGGCGAGTCACCTAAAACGAAAAGTTCTTATGACAACCCCCATATTTCAAGGATTTGTAGGGTGGTACCTAGAGATTATTTTAGCAAAATTAGAATCTCATACCTCATTTGGAAGTTGGTTAAAAAACGCTCGTTTTAAACAAAACTGCGATTTTCAAAAACGAGCTAAGCACGTAAACGACTAAGAATGACTCGAAGACCCTCCCCAATTTTTTTTTTTCGTTTTTTCCATTGCGTTCTAGAAAAAATGCGAATCATTCCCACCTGTTCTAAAATAAAATAGACAAAAACGAAAAAATTCTAAATCGTTCCGTTTGTTTAGTTCGTATTTGAAAATCGCAACATTGTCAGAAACGAGCGCTTTTTGACCAACTTACAAATGAGCTACGAGCTTCTAATTCTGCTAAAATGTTCTCTAGAGATTCGCTAATAGGCGTTGCCATAGGACTTTTTGTTTTAGATGACTCACCCCGTATATGTCGGGTATTGCGTATTACTCATTGTAGCATAACAATTGTACTTTGAAAACCTTAAAATGAAAGTTTCTAGATACATATGAAGTAGTATTAGAACAATATAAATTGCCTGAAATTCAAGTTTCAGGAACAGGTGTTTTGTTTATCTTTCACTCTTTTCACTATTCATGAATGTATTTCCGGACGTGCTGCTAATGGATCAGCGCCTATATCTGTTCACTTTATCAGTAGTGTTTGTAATCGTTGGTAGATATCGCCCTTGTCAATCCCTTGTCTAAATAACAATAATAATTGTGATAATGATGACGATCAAGTATACGATGATGATATTGATGATAATAAACGATAAAGAATAAGATAGTAGAGACAAGAAACAAGCGTCTATCCGTCTAGATGTCGTTTGCATAATGTACAAAATGATACATTGCTTCAACCTGCTCTTGAATAATGACATTGCTTTAAATATCTTGTAAGTTAGCTTTATGATAAACTTGTGTCTTTTATCTTAATATGATGATAAATTTCAAAGTTGAAAAGCACCGTTGATATTTATTTTTAATGATGATCTATGTCACCAGTACCATTAATTCAACAATAAAAAAGACAACTTCCTTTTACATTTCATCAGACTTAATCTAAAATTTTCATGTTGAATAAAACAATTCGATGATAACGATGACCATAAGGGTTGAAAGACTTAGTGTTTTTTTGAAAGTTTTAAAAGCATCGACTATTAAGAATGCTGAGAATTTACTTAAATATCCACCCTGGAAAGCAGGAAAATCTCAAAAAAAAAACACAGACTTGCAGAATTATACTTCAATAGAGGCATTAAGAATCTATTGAGAAGTTTTACAGTTATTACGTTTGCTATCAACTTGAATATTCCATTGCTTTTTTTCAAAGGCGAACACTTGTACAGGATTTGCACTTTATATTTCCGATCATGGATCTTTTCCAACTAGCAAACCAACCAACCAACCACTTTAACATTACTGTCATGATTTGTTTTATACCCTTTCAATTCTCATTGTACATTTTCAACGCAAATAAATCTCTGACGATTCATAACGATGATCAAATATAATTTTTATTGTTTTTTATTTAGAGAAATCTAACATGTATACAATATTTCCATCATTGATAAGCTGTTTCTTATATACAATTTATTAACAATGAATAGGGGGAAGAAATATTAGAGGTGGAATATTTGAGAGAAATGGATCCGTCGCCATCATTTGACGGACTCGTTTCGTGGATTTTAAGGGATGAATTCTCGCGGGTCTTTCATACAAAATATCGAAAAGCGACACACAACAAAAGGAAAAACGTGTAGCACAAGAAGTCGAAGAGGGTGAATCAATGATCGATAAATATTGTATTGAAATACGGAATTGTGCTATTGAAGAGAATCGTAAAGAAACGAATGTGTGTCTGTGTGTGTGTGTATATATAGAAATTGAGATTACGGTAATTGTTTGTTTGGAATATCAAACGAATTGTTCCAAGAGACATTCACTTTTTTCGACTATTTTCGAAAGACAATTTCTATTGTTGTTTATTCAGCTTTTACTTGTTTTGATTGTTTCTGAAAAGTAAAATATCATTGTGAAACATTAAAATTTTACTCCACCTCGGGGATGGTGGGATCATTTCTGTTTCAAATGGACATTTTTTTTTTGAAAAGTAAAATGTGTCCTGTGGGATCTACAAAACAACAGAAATAGATGAAAAGAATGGTAGAGTAGAATGACAAGAAAATATGAATAATACATTATTGTTAAATGTTGAAGTGCCGCGTGCAGAAGGAATCATAAAACGACCATTTTATTTTATTGCATGATATATTTAACAAACAATTATATTTAAGGAATCATTTTTAATTTAGTTACAAAAACAAATTAGTCACCGTTACAGTTTCATTAAAGTAATTTAGAGTTGACGGTTGGAAAATTGACGCCATCAATTGTTAATGAATATTTATTAAAGCAATTTAATATGGTTTATAAAATTACTTATTTACCTTTTGAAGAGTTAATTCTGATTTAAACGACTTGTATAAAACGATTCTATAATAGTGAAGGCAATCACAAATTTTATTATTCTATTTATTGTTATCTGTGCGCTATTTCGAATTTTATTTATAAAATTTTAATAAAAATACCCGTTCTAGTGAGATATTGTTGGGAATTTAATTACACCCCGTTAGTATGTACTATAGGTATTTATTTCAATGGAATTTCTTATATATTTTTTTTCTACCCTCCTACTACTACCAAACTAGACTACTTTCAGCGATTTTAATTAAAATTACTGTTTCTATGTTCATTTCACATCGGAATTCTTGTTCTATTTTTATTAAATTCAAATATGTATGCATATCTAGTTGTTTTATTCTATTCCGTTTCTGTATTGCATTTTTGACGATTCAACAATACCAAAATTCCTCATCGAAATATATTTCAACTGAGCTTACAAAAGCACTAAAACAGCATATAATTTGTATAACAATTAGTCGATTATCGTGTCTGTTTATAGTGCAAGCGTACGTTGGTTGGGTCACTTGTTTTTCCAACAAAGTGCTTACCTTAATAGCCTCTTTCCTAAAACAACACAAATTTCCATATGTGTGTGTGTGTGTTGTATGAATGCCAACAAAAACACACCAAACATGTATAGCCGTATTTTTGAAAACTATTATTGTTGGCCTTAAAACTAGATTAAAACATGTTTAACTAATGATCCCAAAAGTGTTCAATTTACCTGATTCAAACGAGACCTCACTCAATAACATCCATTTATCAGCGAACGATAGGCGCAGTTTGATAAACTTGGCCGGCCGTCCTAGGAGTTTGACGGTGATATTTCTGGCTGATTCCCGATTGTGGTCAACGGGAATTGTTGCCGTTATCGGATTAGCTTGGAATCTATTCCCATCTAAACTGAACCATATCTCTGCTTGACTAAATACCTGTCAAGAATTATCAAAATGGCATGAATAGTTCTCCGTTATGTAAATCTGAAATGCCTGTAGGCGATATTAATTAAACTCAAAACCAAATATTCAGTTCGATTATTACAATTATTTAATTAATAAATGTAATTCGATCATTTCATAGTACAAATTTGAAATTTATTATCCTTCAACAAATTAAATATTTGATTTCAACTATTCTGGAAAGAGAAACTTCATTTTTTTCTGGCTTGAATGTTAAAAGATTGCAGAGTAGTTTGTAAGATGGATTAAAGTACTTATCACTCTTAAGTAGAGTTGGGTGGAACTTGTGCGAAACAATTTTAAAGAGTGTACAACTTTTTTAAGCCTCTCAGAATCTGTTCGATCAACTGTTGATTAGGACTGCAGCCGAAATTTTTATGCAATCCCTTGTCTTGTCTATGCAACCAATTTTTTAACATTTGAACATTTATCGAATATGGTTGGAAACACGAATTTGCGGCTTTAGTTACAAATATAGAAACATCAAATGTTGATAGAACTGTAAATCGATTGAAAATGATAGAAAAAAAATTGTGCCCGAAATAAAAGACTGTTGTAATCTTGAATTTATTTTCCTTCGACGAAATATAGTATCGATTATTCGCCTTTGATAAATAACGAGGTTAATTAATTAGGTTCATAATAATTTGGAAAATGCTTCTATAAACAAGATGGTAATTAATTTAACTAGCAACAAGCTAGTAAATTTCTGGTAAATCTTAAAAAAAAAACAACAACAAACAGGATCTGACTAAATAACTAACGAGTATGATTTAGATGGAAAAATTAACAAGACGCTAAAGAAAATTAGGTGAAGAATTAATAATAAAGACGAGTAAATCTCAAACAAGTACAGACAAAAGATGATAAAAGGGTCACAAAGAATAAGGTTCTTCGTATGCTTGTTTCCTTTCTAGAAAAGGAGTCTGTCTTTAATTAGTCTGCTTTGTAAAATGCTGAATACAGAATACTTGATTTTATATTCATATTAACAATAGATGGGACAATATTTAATTTCTGTTCAAATTAAAGGTTTATCTAAGGCTTTGAAAAGCTTTCTGGATATTTAATTGAAAAACACAAACGATCAAACAATCAAGTTTATCTAGCAGTGCTATCTTCAAGATAATTAGAAGACGGGCGAAAAATGGTGGATGCGCCACTTGAATTTTGTTTATATTTTTTGTATCGATGAAATAAATAAATTAAGACTGACCTGTACTTCACGAGTGAACATGTTGTTAGCATGAAGGTGTACAGCACTAAATTCTCTAATATTATCAAATTCGAAAGTAATATCGACCGGTGCACCCTCTCGAGTATCATTATTCCATCCAACCCAACGGCTTCCTGAAAAGCAACAACCATATAGTTTATACACATACTAAAAAAAACTCGATATTTTTGCCCCAATGTTTCTATTATTTTGGATGAATATTTAACGATTATCGTTCTTGTTAACTAAATTTAAAACTGCAGATTCAAGCGTTCAAAGTATTGGTCGCAGATTATGGTGTATGAACTGTTCTGGAACGTGCCGGTACATACCGACAATGTATTTGTATAGAGGAGATGGTGTGATAAAGCGTGCCCGAAACGGCCTTATCTCCACCACCAACACACAAGTAATACACCGTCTATCTGCTCTCACTGTCGAATATATGAATATTAAATACACTTTTTCTTATTGTGTGTGGAAAAGTGGAATTTAAAAAAAAACACGTTAACAATGCCAGCTTATCGTAGAATATACCAAGCAAGGAGGTCTCGTCATTCCGAATTTAACGAGCCATTAATTCATCCAACTACCAAATTTACATGCAACATTCGAAAGTAATAATTCATTATTGACAGACGATATCTTTATTGAATGTAAAGAAGTGGCCGAGAGTTTAGGGGGAGCGACTAAAAAATTTATTGAATACAAACATGCGTCTCATTAAAAACTCGATAGAGTCATCGACATTTCACATGAATTGTTTTACAAATCCATCTACCTGAATTCTCTCCTTGTACTTGTTTATAATAATCATCATCACCGTAGAGTCCATCAACTAATTGCCCCAAACCGCCTTCCATTTGTGAACGATCTAAATTGCCATCATAACTGATGTCTTCCAGATCGATTTCTGGTTCACGTACCTCACCCCTTGGTCCGTTATAGCTTTTTATATTTTCTGCAAATAATAATAATGATAATAATGATAAAGTAAACATTAATCTTGTTTAATATTTTATGTTATATTAAGTTGTAAGTTTTCATTTAAGTTTGTTTAACTTTAATATTATATATACATAGAATAGGGGAAATGCGTTGATGATGCTTGGTGCACGTGACGTGGTATTACAGCATTATGTATGATCCCATGGTGCGGTATATCTTCATTAGATGTTGAAGTCCATGGGGATTCGAGCTGGGGAAGGAACGGGTGGTGGTGGTGGTGGTGGTAGTTGGTGATGATAAGAGTATGCAAATTTGATAGTTTCACTTGTTAAATTTAACAGATTTCAGATGTGTGTTGAAGAAATTTCAAAAATTTTCCAGTTATAATGAAATGTTAAGTTTCATGATGGAGTGGGTGGGTGATGGATTTGATCCCAACACGAAATAAGAGCTAAGAAAAGGGTATGTAATTAAATATAAACATGACAATAGATGGGGGACGATTATACGATAAAAGCTTCCTTTTATTGAGAACATTTCCACATCTATTATGACAAGTTAGATATTCATTTTACGGTGGTTTCATTCGTTTTTGAAGTTAGAGAAGACCATCTACATATCTAAACAGTTTAAGCCCTTCCTTTATTATATACATACATATAGAATTTAGTAGAATGGTTTTGCCTTCATCTTCAAATTTAATGTATATTAATTATTACAGAATGAAGATGATGTTGTAAATTTCAACTTTATAGCATTCACTTTGATGGAAAGCGGATTATTTTATGGCTGCTAACTCAACAGTAAGATTGCTCAAAAAAAATGATTTGCAAATTTTTTTTAGTTTATTTCATTTCGGAAAAAGTACACTTTAATGCTGGTCCTCACTTTGTTGAATATTATAGTTTTCTTACATTAATTTAAATTGAAAAAGCTTCTGGCAACATTTTAACTTATTTAGAATACAAAAAACATTGTATAACCATAAAAAAGCTTGCTAATATACAAATAAAATAATTTTCAAATAGGTAAACCGACATTTTTATACAATAATCATCAAACTAATTACACTGAATTTAATTTCCTTCCTTCTATTGTATTTTTCCATATCTATCCACCACTTGATTACAGTTGTTACATTCTCATAAAAATGAAAATTGCTAAGAATACAGACGCAATATTCATTCGTTCACCCCCTTTTATTGTGAATTTATCATTTCAATACACTCTTTCATCATAATAGATTATACAGGGTGCAATTGAATTGCCCGGCGGGCGTAAACTGGACGCCATTTACCTGCTTGCCAAATAGGGTCCGATAATCCTGTGTGTAATTTGGGCACCAAAGATTTTTCTACCTGAAATGTAAAGGAGCGAACCTACCTAAAAACAGTGTAATGTGGGCACTGCTCGCAGGTTACACCCAAAAGAGCACAGGTAAACTGGGCACCAGGACAAGCCTGCGTTTTAAGAAAAGTGCGTCGGCGTCCAATTAATCTCCTTTTTAATTCAATTAATATTATATTATGTCATTAGTAAAACCGAGTAATTCTAGAATTTCCAAAATCTTCTCTTCAAATATTTTATTACATGTTTACCGAAAACCACCTTTGTAGTTAAATTGCGCCTCGTTTCGGACCAGCTATATAACTGTCGATTTCATATAATCGAAAAATTGGTTGTCCAATTCATAAAACCGGTAACATTCTGCCAATTAAATGAAATTGGCAATTGCATATTCGCCACAACATACATGAATATGAACCTAAATTAGCGTATTTTTAGAAATAATTGTAAAATCCCAAGTAGAAAAATCTTTGGTGCCCAAATTATTTCTCAAGCAATAAAAATCATATCGTTGGTGCCCAGAATACTTGTGCCTATTTGGATGTAGTTTTCGATCGGTGCCCAAATGATCAATCGTAAAATTATTCCAGGTAAATTTGGTGGCCAGTTTACATCCGCTCGAATTGCTTTTAAGCGTTTGAACCATGTATAGGGTCCGAAAAACTGAGCCGATTTGTATGATAAATATATTAAGGTAAGTATAAGGCTTCGTTTTTAAGAAAAAAGTTTTTGAAAATTTCTTCAACATTTTCAGAGCCACTGAAAACGAGCCTCGTTATCGACAGTTGTTAATAAAACATGTTGTGCTTATATTAAATATATAGATTAATAAGGCCTGTGAAGTTTAATGCCACGGAAATCCGAGATGTGTTATATTGACACTTGCTTTCTTATCATCTGTCGACAATGAAATTAAGGTAGGTTAGTATTTAACCGTTTAACTGATTAAATGGATATTTATTATATATAAAACGAAGATATAAAACCAAAACCTCCTTAGATTAAGCAAACTAGGCCCGATTTTTCTTCCCCTACTTAAGTTCGCCTTGTTTTAAATGGAGTTAACGGTAGGTTTACACACGTTTGCGCAGGGGTGCGTCAATGTACAGGTCTTCACCCGAAGGTTTGTAAATTCACGCTTAGGTCAATTTAAGGCAAGGCCTTGCTAAGCCGAGTTTGAGTGGGCATTAGGGCGGGTTCTTATTTCTATCCTAAGTCTTGACTTAATCTTAAATCGAGATCACGGTAGGTTTATGTATGTCTTTCGTAGTCAAAAGGCTTAACCATGTCAATCTTAGATAACCATTTTTTTCTTTTCGACCCATCAAAATACTCTTATTGTATTATACTATATTCAGACGAAAAGTGCTTATGATAACTTCCATTATTTGGAGATTCATAAAATATTTCAAAGATTTATAGGGTAGTCCCTGGAGATCGTTCTAGCAACATTAAAATCTCGTAAATCATTTGGAAGTTGTCTAAAAACGCTCGTTTTGGACAAAATTGCGATTTTCAAAAATGAGCTAAGCACTCAAAATTACTAAGAATCACTCAGAGACCCTTCCTCCAATGTTGATTTTTTTCGTTTTCCTCTATTATATTCTGAAAAAATGCGAAGCATTCCCACCTGTTCCAGAGAAAAACGGAGAAAAATAAACAAAATGTTGGGAGGATCCCCGAGTCGTTTTGAGTGCTTAGTTCGTTTTTAAAAATCGCGGCATTATCAAAAACTACTAAATGAGCTACGAAGTTCTAACTTTGCTAAAATGATCTCCAGGGACCCTTCTATCAATCGTTGAAACATTTTTCGGGTCGCCAAATAATGGAAGTTGCCATAAAACGTGAATAACCCTGTATAGAATTTGTAAGTTTTGAGTATTGAAAGGCAATTTGATTGCACCCTGTATATGTGTAAGTATTGTTGTCCAACTGCACAAAATTTATCCGATTATTGCACTTATGTTGTCACGTTTTACAACATTAGATGCTCAACATGAATTGATATTGTGTTTTCGAAAATTTAATCTTGAAATTGTCACGATTCAAACGACCTCTTATGAAGTTACAATATTTCAATTTTGAAATGTTCACAACTTTAATTTCTCAAAAAAAAACACGTGGTAACTTTTGTCGTTAATTTAGAATTACAGTTCAAAGGTGAAACTTTTAGGATAAACTTTTTTTAAGAATAATATTAAAATGTTTACACATTTGACTGAATTCATAATTTAAAATTCA
>JAZBGW010001883.1:642-13478 GCA_037464815.1 Mylabris variabilis | reverse complement strand
AACTAAACTTTTGTTCTACTGTGGCTAATAGAATAGAAAATGGTCACATATAGATGGATCAAACTAAGTTTGCCCAAAACCGTGGATGGATTTGCAATCGAAAAATTTGCTCGGGAGATGCTGCCATCTGTTTGTTAAGACTCATAATTCCGTGTTTTTTAAGAAAAACGAATTCTGTTTCTATTTTACACCAATGGTTTTATTCTCGGCTATAATTTGTACTATTTTGTTTGATAAATTTATTGTAATGTTGAGTGAATTAACTTTGATTTGTTTGTTTTTTGAGTGAGAGAAACTATTGCCCTCTCTTAGACAATAAATGTACAGCCGAATGCACTGAAAATGTTGCGATTGTTGTGAGGCTGTGTAAATCAGGCTACCGTTCTCACAATACGGCAGATGTCGTCAAGCAGGTCAGAATTGGAAAAAATTGTAAGTGGGACTAGGGGTGTTAGCTTTTCTATTATTATTAGAAGGTATAGTTAACTCACAACTTTAAGAGAGTAATAAACCAATTGAATTTCTTAAGTAACCACAAATTTTCAATCCTGTCAATCAAAACAGGTAGACCCTTTTGTTCAGGGCTGTTTATGGTCAACAACTTTTGTAAAGCGGCCAGTTTCGTAATTGGTTGCAGGTGATCAAATAAACAGAAATTTTTAAACTGTTACGTCTTAATGTTGCCATTCCAGGTGGTCTTTGTTGGACACATTTTATTACTCTCTTAAAGTTGTGAGTCGACTATAACTGTTACTGCATTTTCAAAAATCAATATTTTATTTTACCCCTATCCGTTCCCACCTCTACCCCTCCTTCCCGTCAAGCTAGAGAAAGCTTGGTTCACACAACTAAAAGAAGGAATATTTTTCGTTCAAAACTCGTCACATTTTCCGTGCACTCGGCTGTACTTATTGGTGGTTCTTGTCTAAAATTGTATTCCCAACACCGTGAGTACTTCAATAGTGCCATCGTCTGGTGGTCGGAATACTTACAACGCTGGGAATACTTCGACAGTAGCGCTACCTGGCGTCAAAAGTATGGATCTGAAATCTCTATGTTATTATTAACTCAACGCCCACAGTAGAAGTGTACCTACTGCTAATACATTCAAAAACTATTCCGAAAATCTTGTTTGGCAAACTTAAGTTGATCCATCTGCACACAGATTTAGTGTCAATCTTCAAGCAATTATAATATAAATGTATTTATTATAAATTTACATGTTACAGGGGCGATATTCACAGAAGACCAGAAGGATACCAGCGTCGAGTTGGCGTTCAAATATGCCGTCTATAAAATCAACAAAGATCGAGATCTATTCCCAAACACCACACTAGTCTACGATATCCAATATGTACCGAAAGATGACAGTTTTCGAACATCGAAAAAAGGTAATCTTTATACAACACATTAATTCAGAATAAATTCAATTTCAAAGAAAAAAAATTGCTGATTCAATCAGTCCACACTTCCTCTAGTTCTTCAAGTCTCCATTAAAAGATTCGTCCTGAAAGATAATAAACGTCTCGTACATTAGTTTATTACTAACGCTTTACAGGATATAAGACCCAATTCGTTCTTACCAGTTATCAACGGTCTATCGGAAATTGGGGAAATTATAACCGGCTTCCAATGTTTCTATTAAATCTTGTTTGGTGCAGAAGAATCTATGAGGAATGGGCTTATAAAGAAGAAAAGTCTGCAGCGACAGACAAGATTCTAAAAATAATTTCGTTTAACATTGTAAAAAGTTGAATAAATTTTCCGCAACTAGTTTCCATCAGTTTCTTCAATGTAATTCTGGTTTTAATATACAACGAAGAAATTAAAATCCTAATTCGGTCTCTCATGTGGAATAATTCTATAAAGGTTACATACATGTATGTAGCTTGGAGGTTGTTTTCGGGTAAAATATTCAAAATCATTCCACAGTTTATAAGCTCCTTTGCATTTTTCTCTGGTTTGAAATTTAACGCCAGCTTACTCTATCATCCCGTCTTACATTAAAAATGTATTTTTGTTCTTTATTCTGGATTTTTTTAAGCTTTTCAACTGCAATTTCACGACTGTTTTTCCCCAACGTTTGATTTGATCATGCAACGAAATAGTGTTGACGGTTCTATTGTGTATTGTAAAAATGGTGGATGCGCCAGGAGAGAGCCGTAACTGAAAGATTCCCCTTTTTTTACTAGAATTGTGACATTGTTAGTGTTTCTTTATTATCGCTCAATTGCGCATCAATACTTGCGAAAGTGATATGTGATCGTAAATTACCCCTAATGTTACCCATTTCTTAACGGCATAATCAAAGCCAGTTTGGTTTTGTGGCTGTAACGTTTGATTGTTAGACTCATTTATCCAATTGAGTTTGTGATTTGTCTTCAAGATTCATTACATGATTAGTGGATAGTGAATGATGTGTGTATGTGTGTGTGTTTAATCGGTTGCTGAGTGTTTTCACTGATATGCAACATGTGCGCTATGGGAATAACTACAGCTACGTTTACCTATCCACAACCATTGAAGTGTTCATCCCTAAAGAATAAAGTAATAGTTTCCGTATTGCTACCTATCCCACTATTCTTGGCTGTTATTTGGCCCTCATCGACCATCCCTTGTCGACATTCATTTATATTCAACATGCAAATAGGCCAAGAGCAATCATGCTCTATTCTTGTGTTGGAATATTGTACAACTATCCGGACCGATTGTTCAATGTTGTATGATTGATTTTCTGCTTTTTTCCGGGGTGTCGATATAGAAAATCGAGTGTTTTTTTCCGAATCGACAACAGATAGTGCAATTCATTTAAAATAGATTCCAAAATGCAAGTTTGGACATATTGTCACAATATGGTTGGCTATATTTGAGTAACGATGTTGTGATAAAAGCATAATTTTGATTTTTATTGTTGTGTGTAGGTATAACAATAAAATTTATTATTTTCCACAATTTGATACACTCTCAGATATATTTTAGCATCTCAATCTCTATTTTATCAACTGCAATCTTTATTGTTACTGTAAATGATTTCCATATTATAATTTCATATTCTACACAACCTACAATAAGTAACACTTTATCTATTGTACATACTTTTATGACAACTACTTTATCGTATTTTATGTCTAATAAAGTTTCACAGTTTTATTTCATATACTTGAATCGTTTGATATATCAACAAAAACTAGAATAGAAATAAAACAGCAGGTTTTAGTTTATTGTCATTTTTATTGGATATGTTACTGTCCTGAATACAGGTGAAACACAACATAAAATTCCATGTATTAAGGCTAAATCCAGCATTGTTTCGGGTAGGTTTTCACCGCAACAATTCGATAAAACTTCAACAAAAATCAACTGGTTTTGCTGTGTTTTTTTTTGTAGAAAACCACATAATCGTTGAGTTTTCATCAAGATGTGGAGCTTTCAGGAATCATTAAAATATCGAACCACATGAAATTATTCATGTTACGTGATTTTTATTTGAAACGAGCAGAATATTTACGTTCTTATTTTTTAAATATTCATCTAAACTATATGTGCACATACACACAGACACATGCACGCGATCTTTCCAATTAAGTAGGGAACTTTTACACTGTTAACAAATTGGTGAATCCCACCTTAAACGTGTTCGGATTTGTTCAATTTTTCGTTTACGAAACTTTCAAACTCAATTAATCAACAAACAACGTGACGATCATTCCAATTGTTTGATCGAAAATATCGTTTATTTCACTTTGTTAAATCGCACTTCTATTTTCTCTCTTTCTCATCATCATCATCATCATCTCTAATGTGTTTGAATAAAAATCCTGTATACGGATTTGTCAAAGTAGGACCTTCACAGCAATTACCAGATGTATAATTACCATACCGGATACTTCTCTCTACCTACGCTTGTTCCTGTTATTACAAACGTCCTCGTTGTCATCATCATAACTAGTATGAATAATCATTTTGACGAACTGGAGCATAACTTTAGGAACTACCACATTGACAACACTTCTGCCCTTACAATCCAAACTAGACTTTGTAATGACTATCAACTATACTGACCTGTAAAGTTGAAGTTCAAATTATTAGAGTTTTTTTAAAGCGAACAAAAACGTTTTCGGATTGACGATCTTATCAACAAGTAATAGAGAGATCGGGGCTCGAGCATACGAAAGGACGAAAGGACCGCTTGTAAATTCGACTTTAACGGATCAGAGTGATTAAATTCGAATAGAATCATCGGAGAATTACGGATTAGTTTCGTTAAATTAAAAAAATGTAAAATAAGAGTATTTTATAGTTTATTTGCATTATTTTAGGACTGTGCGAATACCGTTCGAACCAAATATTATCATTTATTTCGGTATTCGTTCGAATTATTCGAGCTGTTTTAATGATTCTAATGAGTCGAATTATTCAAACCTTTCACATTACTCGAACCTTTATACCGTTTGAATCTTGCTGGGTCAATTTTTTTTTAATTTCTCGCGGAATTCAAACGCTGTAAACAAAAATATTCGAATAATAAGCAAAGTGCGAATCATTTGGTTCATTCGAATTATTCGAATAGCTCGAATAATTCGAATTATTCATGCACAACCTAAATTATTTTCAATCAAAGCTGTTTGGTCCTATCGCAAAGAAATTGATTAATTTGGAAATTGTAAGGTTTAACATATCCATATGCATTTTAATAAAATTACGATCTCTTGTAGGGTTTAACTATTTGAGTAATTCTGTTAATGATTTTAGTGGCACCATCAAGTAAACAAATAAATAATCATTAGTGTAACATTTCGTAAATATCACTTCGATTAAACATAACGTAATGGCATTTAATTTTGTGTTCATTTCAATCAAGATAACTAAATTGTAATTAAATTTCTTAGTCTTTGTGAGTAATTCTGATTTGTTCACTGGGAACGCGATATACATGCGATTTTATTACTTATCGCTTGTTATTGATCAATAAGAGGAGAAGCTCGACTGAAAGACGCCGACAGCTAACCAAATAATTGTGTACGAGTTTAAAGACAGATCTTTCGTCGCATTTTCGTGTAGTAAAGATGTTAAAATAACTGTTTGATGGTGAAAGAACAAAACAGAATCCCCAAATAACATCTATTTGTTGTTAGTTTTTCTTTGTTAATTTAAAATTTGTAGTTTTAAAAACAAGAAAATGAAACTATACAGTGAATATAAGCGTATAATATAAAGATAAAATAAAACGAGCACCACTTGAAGCTTTCATTAGAATTCTTGTGGCGGCTTTGAAATTTCCACCATCTTCCCTGTTTTATTGGGAAACAAGGGAGAAAGAACACTCAAAGGGTTTTTGTGTAAATGGCGATAATAGTTGGAAAATTCGCCTTATTTCCAGCAATCATTCACAATAGAATGCTATTAAATATCTGAAATTTAAATCGCAAAATATTCAAATTAAAATATTTCTAATTGTAATTTGATGCAGAAATGTTTGTATTTACTTTACAGTTTGTCGTCAAGTGGAATTCGGTGTCCAGGCTATATTTGGTCCGTCCGATCCAATATTAGGTGCACACATTCAAAGTATTTGCGAAGCACTAGACGTACCCCATCTAGAAGCGAGAATTGATTTCGAACCATCATCTAAAGAATTGTCAATCAATTTACATCCAAGTCAAGAGCACATGAACAAGGCATTCAAGGATTTGATGACATTCTTGAATTGGACGAAAGTCGCCATTATCTATGAAGAAGATTACGGTCAGTAGACGAAACTAATTTTATTTTCTATTTAGAAAAAAGAAGAAACGAAATTAATTTAAAACAAGTATTGTATATTAATATTACGAAATTGTTTGTTCTCCTTTAGTCCCACTAGTCGGTGGAAAAGGTCAGCAAGCTAACAGAAAACTTTCAGCTTTCTATTATGAAACGCATTAGTAATTCAGTAGAAGCTTGATGCTTTCAATTAGGAGAATGCATGCATTTCGATTTAAATGACGTTAATAATTTACTCCGAAATAAGCATGATGATTTTAAAAAGACGTACATTTCCAGTTTTTCTATAGATTCTAGTATTTTTTATTCCATTTAAATGATTTTGATAACCCGTGTATACTAAAGGAGAATCACTCTCAATTCTTATTATATGATTTAATAGAGAAATATCAATAAATCCAATAATCGATTTTAGGTTTGTTCAAATTACAAGAACTGGTGAAATCGCCGGGTACAACACGGACTGAAATGTATATCAGACAAGCTGGACCAACAACATATCGTCAAATATTGAGAGAGATAAGACAGAAGGAAATTTATAAGCTTATCGTCGATACAAATCCAAAGAATATCCAGAAATTCTTCAGAGCTGTAAGTTTGAATATTTGGATTTTTGTTTCTACTTGTTGATGAAGCCGTTTGTTACTGTTGTTCGGTTTGATTGTAATTAAGCGTAACAAAAGTTACAAATAAGCATTTGTCATTCCAAAAATAAACAGAGGGTAATAATGATTTGGGAGCTTAACGATTAACAAAACAAAATTTGAGGAAATCTTCACTGTTGTAAACATTATCGTGCACGTTGAAGGCAATTTTCTCGTTTTCGTTTTTTTAATAACTAATCAGCTTAGAGTGTTCAATAAATACAGGGTCTTTCACGTAAATATGGTTAGGGGCAATAACTCTTTTAGTTATCAATATAATTTGAAGGTGGAAGCGCCCTTCTACAATTCTTGAAAATAAGAGAAATTGACGTCAACTTTTGGAAATTACGCAATATTCAATAAAAAATTGCCACATTTGAAAATCCATAGTAAACTAAACACAAAAATAATATTTTCCTTTTGAAAAATTGATTTTCATTTGCAAGAAAAAAATCTGAAAAAATTTGTCAATATTTCAGGGAGTGACTGGCCTGTTTCAAGAATCTGGGTCGGGGGATTCCTTTCCCTTGGAACCATAAGTTTTTAAAGCTAGACAAGAGGTAGTAAATTGGAAGAAATACCTAATTCGAAACAATTCACATTTCAATAAAATAAATTAATAACTAAAGACCAAGTTTAATTTTTAAAATTTTCAATGGTCAATTTTCCAAGAATAACACCTCCATTTCTCCTATTTTCATAAATTGTAGAAGGGAGCTTCCACCTCCAATAGAAAGCCTAGGTATTGCCCTTCAAGTTTTATTGCCATTGACCATATTTACGTGAAACGGACTGTATTGCTCGGTCCCTACGGAGTAATCCATGAATATACTCGAACCTCTCGAGAATTTTCATAAAGGAAATTTATCGTTTTTTCTGTTGTCAAATTGTAAGCAAAGTTTTAAAAAATATTACTCACAATCCGCTAAACGCTACCCGGATTTCTCAGAAATGTCAGTTAATTATTTACGGTGGAGATACAATGTTGAACAGCGCCCGATCAAATCTAAATCCTTAAAGTAAAACTACAACAACTTAGTTTAACTGGAAAACTTTGTATATATCGCATGTTTTGAGCATCTCTATTCTGTTTAGACTGACATGGGGATATCTTCAAGGTAAATTAGTTGTTGTTATTGTTGTTATTACTGTTGAAATCGTTGTGTAATCTGTCGACTGGAGAACAACGATGATATTAACCTGGAAAATAAAGATAAGAATTATCATGTGCTTCAGTCTTTTTCAGCGTTTAATTTACAATAAAACTCGACCGGTACAGGGGATAAACTGATACAGGCCCTTATCACTCATATCTGTATGTTTTCTCTATATAATCTTCCTTATGTCAACGAATAAATTAGTACCGTTTGAATATCTGGAGTTTTATGGTGAGAATTATGGACAAAATATAGAATGTTATTATAGCTGTCGGCTATCATACATCATAGACATTTAGATCCATTGTCTTCCCAATCAGGATTGTAAGCAAACATTATTCTAACAACAGCATGTGTAAAAGCAGAAATATAACAAGTGCAAACAAACACGAATAGTATAAGCGCAAATAATGAATTTGCTTTGCGGATATCGAACCGTAACACATTAGAAATCGATAAAATAAAGCCGTTTTCGTGTAACGAAAATAGAATAGTTCGCCAATAGAAATAAGCGAAAAATAAGCCGAAATAAGTCCCGATCCAATTTACAAGATTTGCTTAGTTGTCCGTTCCTTTCGTCATCATCCTTATAGAAGTCGTTTGGCCACCGTAAATTCATTGTTAATCCTACCTGAACTCAATGAAGACAAACTTTATTAGATTGACATCAACTAAGCTTCTTTCGTTTAACTCTTGAAGATTACAATAAAGCTGAGCAAAATCTAAATCATGAATAGATAAACTTGTTTGGTTCGTTCTTGTGGCATATGCAAGAATCTTAATCTAAGAGGGAAAAATCAATTGTTCAAGATAATTTAATGCAAAGTGATCCCCTCAACTATGTACGTTCTTCGATGTCTACACCGGATCATTTCTTTTCGTTTTTACGTTATCTCATTTGACTATCAAATCACGTCACCGTATTGATGGTTTTAAAGTTTCCTAAACAAAAATTCATGATTGATTTGTTCGATAGAACATATTAAAATTAGCGATAAAGTGATTACATTGAGGGACGAGGGAAAAAAAGAACCAAAAAGGGCGGTTGTTATCGCAATGTTCGTATTCATATTGAACAACTCGAATCGCTCTTCAAGTGTCGATTAAGGTGTTTCGTATAAGAAAATTTGTTCGTTTTCAATTTCCGTGAATAACAACTGCTAAAAGTTGGTTATAATTGGGAAAATCAGAAACTTTCACATTCAGAAACGTACGTTTGTCAAATTTTTAACAAGCTATTTAAAAATACGCAATTAAATCTAGCGCTGATTGAAACGTTAAAAATGATTTGAAATGTTCTCTTGTATTATTATTGACAATTTTTGGTAATTTTAATATTAATCTTAGAAGATTTGATACAATAAATTCCGATTCGGTAAACAGCTGACAGATATTTCCAAATAAAGCTTAGAGTTAGCAAATTAAACCAATTAAGACCAAATTATACTAAATGTGTAACCGTATATGTAACTTATGTAAAGTAATAGACGTAAATGCTAAATAAATTAACTAAAATGTTCTCTATTTAAACTAATTCTAGAACTTTAAAATAAACTATATTTCATATTAAATTGGAAATTAAACTGCGATTTTACCGTAGAAATGTTTGTATTGCTCGCTTTGATTTGCTATATTTCAATTAATTGAATACTTTCGGGTTTCACACGAAAAAACTGTATCAATTACAGTCAAACAAATACAACTCGATTCCAATCCGGACTCTGCATATTTTTACAGTGGTGGCATTTAGGCTGCTGCTATTTGAATTTAATCATCCCTTAAACCAGCCGATAGATTCAATTAAGGTCCAACTGAATAGAATCGATCCGAAGCACTTTAGGCGGACAACGCTGATGGTTGAAGATCCAGATCCACAACAGGCATTCTCTTCTGTCATCTGGAACCGAATGTAAAATTACAGAATTTCTTCGCAATCAGCTTAATGGTCTGCTATTGAGTGCCTGGTAAAATACCGATTGTCTAAGACATTATCAGGGCGCTCGCTAAATACAAAACCTCATCGATCAAATTCGGGTTAATTGTGTTTATGATGAAACAACAGTATGGTTTCGGTGCCGGTTTTACTTTATGCTGACACAAGAAAAAGAAAACACTTACTACACGTATCGACTTTTGCATATTTCCTCGATTATATCGACGTTAGCATAATGTTGTCGAATACATTTTATCTATAAAAGTTCACACCATTAGATCGTACCATATTATAGACACTCTCTTGAGTCAACGTAAATGCATGTTCGTGTCTGTTTAACACAAATTGATCCAGAGAAACTTACAAAGATCACCACCAATTTGATGGTAACTTGTTCGTTTACAGAAATCCAAAACAGACTTTGATCTGGCGGTGACGGTGAATTGAAGTTAAGCCCGTTAAGACGCTCACGACGAACACAAAACATTATTTCTAACTTGACATCGTACGAAACCCGATGTGTTTTTTATGCTTATACTTGAATATAGAACAATTTCTGTGAATAAATGAAAGGAAAAAAACGGAAATAGATGAGGATTCTTATCTGTAGTCTGGTGTTTTAGTCTGAAAATTGTTGAATGACATTGAAAGGGCAACATCAACGCGATATTGATTATCAATTTTTTTGATATTTTCCAGATCTTACAGCTACAAATGAACGATTACCGATATCACTACATGTTTACGACTTTTGTAAGTATAAATACTTCAACTTTATTGTTAATTCAATGTTTTATTAACTGTACGTTACGATATAAAAGAGGATGTTTCAATTAAATCACTAATACTATTAAATTCAATTTATCTAAATTTGTATTGAATGGGCTTTGCTATAGATTCATTCTATTAGGTCGATAAATATTGATTTACAACAAACGAAGTAATAAATTTTATATTCAATTTGTACAAAATATCATCTTATACAGGGTGACATCGAAATTCCTTTAAATACACAAGCCCCAGTCTCCCTATACAGCATTGGGCACTGAAATAGGTACATTTGGAAAATTTCGGGTCCGCACCTTTGTTTCACTTGAATATAAATCAGAAATTAAAAATAATAGCAGTTACGATAACCCATCCTTAGTCTTTTGACCAAACACACCACTTTATTTTATAGCAAAAAGTGTACCTGTTTCAGATTTTACAATAAACAGTGGTTTAGCATTTGGTGTTTTTGTCATCAGTACCTGCGTGAAAGATTTATCAACAAATGCATCAGACAAAGAAGGAATTATCATCAAAAGACTATAATTAGTAAGATAAGTGGTATTTTTTTGAGCTACATAATATTCAAGGGGTGCAAAAGTTGCCAAATCAACAGCAGCTAACTTTTTTATATAAAAGAAAGTGGTTGTTTTGGATAAAATTAGCCCTATTGCCAACTGGTGTTTGATGGTCGCAGATTATGACCTATTTATTCAATCTAAGCACAAAAAGCTTTATTATCAACCATCGATAACGTTGCTCCTGCCACTATTTTTCAAGCCAAACACCTTAACTCTTCCAAATGAGCTGAAACTCGACGTATCTCATCGTGAAAATCACGAATTTGCTGCTAAAATGGTCATTTGACGCATAGTTCCCTACTTTTTTCGGCAAAATACGTAAAAATTTACGTATTTTTTTCAGAAAATTGTGTGAAAAATCACGCCAGTCTTAATCTAAACCATTAAATTGCCTACAAACTCTAAAATAATTCCAAGATTTCTCATAAAATCGACAATTTATAGCGTTGAACCGCTAAATTAGGAGCTAAAATCCAAGAAAATAGAATGTTGGCAAAATGTTCAAAGCGCTTTTCCTTGAAAACTGGGCCTTACGATATTTATACAAATCGGCTCAGATTTTTGGGCCCTATACGTGGTTTGACCGTTGAAAAGAATTTCGATTTCACCCCGTATAGAACAGGGAACAACTGCCGTTTTGTTTAAAAGCTCAGTTTATCATGAGACGGCTGTTTTTTTTTCCTCTGAATTGAATTAAATTTTACAAGCTGTCTTCTGTTATAAAATTCGATTATAAAGCCAGTTTTATCCGGTGGAATGAGTGTAATAATTCTTCTAATTAAACAAGAATATGTTTTGGTTTCTCTACAATTGTTATCTTCGATAATTTGCCCAATTAATCAACAGAATGGATCGTGAAATTTTGCGGCCTCATGTCCTCTACATGGCCCGAATTCGATTGTTCTTAATTTTAATTATACGAATAGTATCCAATTTTCAGTAAACGTTGACAAGTTCTCAATTTTTTGCTTTTTACAGGACCTAGAAACCTTTGATCTGGAAGACTTCAAATACAATTCAGTTAATATAACAGCCTTTCGCATCGTTGATGTGGATCATCCAAAAGTCAAAGAATCTTTAGAGATTATGGAAAAATTCCAACCGATAGGTCATGCAATCCTAAATAGAAGCGGAATAATTCAGGTAGAGCGTCGCATAATTGGAAATTTATTGGATTGTCGAATAATTTTCCTCATCTTTACCTTTATATCCTTTACGATCTCTATTTCTTATTCCATCTATATTGCGCTGTTTATTATTGTTTTTGTCTCTATTTTTTTTTTGTTGAATCGATTTCCAGGCAGAACCGGCACTTGTGTTTGATTCTGTCTATGTTTTCGCTAAAGGATTAGCGGCAATGGATTCGGGATTTACAATTAAACCGATGAATTTATCTTGCGACACCGAGCGTCCATGGGATGATGGTTTATCGTTGTACAATTATTTAGATGCAGTTGTAAGTAGATTTAGTATATTTCCTATACTGACTTTGTTCTTGACTGAAATGTTTGAAACACAAAGTAATGGTGAAATCTCCAAATCCTTCTTCCCTTTAGTCTAGGAAAATTGCATCAAAACCAAAAGAAAACGCAAAAGTTTTCTATCTTTCCACACTTGCTTCCTTTTCTTATTTCTTTCATGTCAAATATTTTTGTATTTTGATTTTGAGTTTATTTTATCTATTGCAGTCGGGCTTGCATGGTTTAACAGGAAATTTGGAATTTAACGGTGGCAAACGATCAAACTTTAAACTGGACTTATTGAAGCTAAAGAAAGAGGAAATACGTAAAGTAGGACACTGGACGCCGGATGGGGGCGTAAACATTACCGATCCTAATGCCTTTTACGAAAGTCACGCGCCGAACATAACCCTTGTAGTGATGACTAGGGAAGTAAGTCGTTTATTTGTGTACCACTTTTAATTAACACAACCCTACTTTTAATATGACATGTTTTGATAAAATTGCAAATATTCAAGAGGACCTCTTCA
>JAZBGW010001881.1:0-13482 GCA_037464815.1 Mylabris variabilis | reverse complement strand
TGATCACGGTAACCCCTACGCCAGGTAAGTATGCTTCAACACCATCACTCATCCAATATCTTTACCTACTGTGTTACAACAAAATGTGAACTCTAACTGATATCACCATCTAGTGATTGTAAAAGAATCAATTATTAATTGGGTGAATTACGCAACAGAGGGCGACAGGATTCTGCAGCAGCATTATCAGTTGATTTTGCAATACAATCAAATTTTCGTCAGATTTCGTCCGTCAAGTTGGGAGTGTGTTACGTGAACGGGTTGCCTTGACGAATTCTTAAATACAACAAAAGATTGAATTTTTGGGATTTATAATAAATTTTCAGGTAATATTTATATGGAATTTGATAGAATTGAATTTTTAAATTTGAACATTTTAAACCGAACAAAGAATCAATATTGATTAAATAATTGTTAATTTATTATTTGGTATGTAAAACAGGTCATTCTCTATAACATCGCCAAAAATTTTGGGTGTTACGAATAAATTAATGAATGAAATTCCATTTTCCATTTAAGGGATGTGAAATAAAACAATCCATCACTACATCGTCCACTTTTAACATTTATTTTAATTTATAACAAGTAAGTTTTATTGTTACCATTGATTTGAACAAGTAAGTTTAATCAATTTATCTAATTGATTTTCATTTGATTAACAGAATTACTAACACGTGACTACTACATCCCATATACATTGGTGCTTTGGTGAAAAATTACTAATTATTAAACATTCCCATCGATAAATTGACGAAAATTTAACAAATGGCTAGTTTTACGGCACAATCCGCTTTAAGGGCTAAATGGAGTTCTCTTGTAGAAGAGCACAATATCGAAGTACCACCAGAAGTAACAAATAAAGTAACCAGTGTGGTTGGTTGGTTGAAACAGGTTCTCTTCAATTAAAATCGCAAAAATTATTCAATTCAACAATAATTGATTCTTTGTCTGATTTTTAAGGCTTCTTTAGAGGTGCGTGCAGCCGGTCTTAGAGCTGTAAATACACTAAGTGGCAATAATATTAACCATACTGGTGGACAAATGGCACAACATTTAGTTATTCTACATTTCAACGATGTTTACAATGTAAATTCAAGACAATCACCGGAACCGGTCGGTGGAGCGGCGCGTTTCTGTACAGCAATTAAAAGTTTCCAACATTTACAACCATTAATCTTGTTTAGTGGTGATGCATTCTCACCCAGTATTTGTAAGTTTATCTACTTTTATAGCAAAAGATATTAACAATATTCCATTTACAGTAAGTACTTACACAAAAGGCGAACAAATGGTGCCAGTGTTGAACGAAATCGGTACACATTGTGCTGTTTTCGGAAACCACGATTTTGGTAATTTTTGTGAATATCAATGTATAATTATCACAACTTATATCTATTGTCGTATAGATCATGGTCTTGAAGTCCTATCACAATGGGTAACACGATCGAATTTCCCCTGGCTGATGTCGAACGTTCTCGATAACGAAACCGGCCGTCCATTGGGCGAAGGACGTATAACGTACGTCGTAGATTGGGCCGGTCGTCGGATAGGTCTTCTAGGGCTAGTCGAGAAAGAATGGTTGGATACATTGGCGACAATCAATCCGGACGGTGTGACATTTTTGGATTTCGTTGAAGCTGGCCAAAAATTAGCAGCACAATTAAAACAAGAAGTAAATCAATTTTACGAATATTATCAATATTGAAATTAATATTTAATCATTTTAGGGGTGTGATTACGTGATTGCGTTAACACATATGCGAACACCGAACGATATAAAACTAGCTGAGAATTGTACCGATATTGATTTGATATTAGGCGGACATGATCATGTTTATGAAATTAAACAGATTAATGGTAAATTTATTGTAAAAAGTGGTACAGATTTTCGACAGTTTAGCAAAATTACAATAAATTTCGATAAATTAACGAATAATAATCCGGAGATTATAATCGAAGAAATCAATGTAACGTCAACGTATCAAGAGGATGTGAAATTAAAAGAACAATTGGAGAAATTCACGAGTATCGTTGAAGGGAAAATGGATGAAGTTTTGGGTTGTTTTTCAGTACCATTAGATGGACGTTTCACATCAATACGTACAAGTGAATCGAATCTAGGCAATTGGGTACTTTATTGCGATTTTAATCGTTTAATTAAATATAAATATTTGTAATTTTTTATAAGGTTTGTGATGTTGTATTAGCAGCAACTGGTGCCGATTTAGTTGTGTTAAATTCAGGTACGTTTCGTTCCGATCAAGTACATCCAGCTGGTGATTTCACATTACGCGATCTAACCAATATTATACCAATGGATGATCCAATAATTGTGTTAAAAGTGACCGGTAAACAGATTATTGATATATTAGAAAATGGTGTATCGATGTATCCAAAATTGGAAGGTAGATTTCCACAGGTGGCTGGTGTTAGTTTTGCTTTTGATCCAAATAAACCGCCTGGACAACGTGTCGATCCATTATTTATACGTATCGGTGATGAATATTTGAAACCTGAACAATTTTATCGTTTAGCAACAAAAGTTTACCTGTACAATGGCTGTGATGGTTATACTGTATTGAAGAATGCTGAAGTTTTAGTGAGAATTTAAAATTGTTGGAATTATTTTAATTATTTTTTTTGTTTGATTCGCATCAATTTCCAGGTGGATACAGATCAATGTCCAGATCTAGGTTTAGCAATACAGAACCATTTCCAAGCGATCAACGTACGTTTGGGTAAAACTAAAAAACAATCCAAACATAGGCAATCATTAGTTACACTATCTAGAAGGTAAACAAGTCTTTTCTATAAACTCTCTCTCTCTTCTATTATATACATATTTTATATAAAAATAGACACAGTTTAGTAAAAATGTTGGATAATAGCGAATTAGATGGACCGCCACCATTACGACGTTCCAGTACTGTAGAACCAACAATTAGTCCATCTTTAGCACACCATACAACGAAACTAACACGACGGGCATCTTTGGACGATCTCGAACAAGAATCGTGTCAATTAACGCCGAAAATCGACCATCGGATCGTCATCATTAACAACGAAGAAGTTCGTATCTCTTTCCACCATACATACCGATTTTAATTTTAATATTTATCGTAGAAACGTCAAGAGTTGATTTTACAACGACAACGAATTGAAGAGGATTCAGTTATTGAAGAAGTCGACGAATGTTCACCGCAAAATTAAACAAATTATTAACGCCTTTATTAACGAACACCACTTGATATAAATTCAAAAAAAAAGGGCAATAAGTTGTAATCATTCATTCAAGAGTTGTCCAATTTCGTTACGTATTCAGCTTCCAATTTCGTATCTAGTACAAAAAAAATGATGATCGCCGGTGTTTGTTTGTTTCTTTTTGGTAAAAATAGAAGAAATCTAGCCGAGGGTCCATTTTATTGCTAATTTTAATGTTTGCTAAATGATCGAATTAATAATCTATGTGTGCCTATTAATTCTCTTTAAAAGAAAGGCAATACAATATTTTAAAACTACAAGTAACGCATTCCTTCCGATTGGAAAACAGTATTTTATCGCCTTCTATGTATAATATAAAATTTTGAATTATTATTAAGTGTATTAGAATAGTGTTTGTTAAATTGAAGGCACTTGTACAGCAGCTAAAATTCTGTAATGTCTCTCGAATCAAGACAGTAGAAAATTTCGAAATTTTGACCATTTGAACTGGAAACTTTAGAAAAAGATTCGTTCAAGGTTTCCGATTCGAATTACCAGTCAAATATATGGCATTATTGGAAAAACTGCACCATTTTATGCTTATTAATGATGCACTATATACATATATTTACAAAGAATACATGACAATTTTTATCAATGCAACAATTCTCAACAATTTTTTTTTCTATTTGTTATAAATAATGCAAACTCTTCCATGAATTCCTAGTCAATGTAAAATAGTTTTAAGACGACACCTGTTACCAGACACTTTATAAATTGTTAATAATTTGCTTTAATCTTTATTTAACATGTTTTCGTTTATTTTTCTTTTAATGTAGAATCAAATATACTTTTATAAAACGTTCGTTGTCTCTTACTCTCGCTTTCCCATTTAAATACAATTGGCACAAAAATAATCCATGTCTGTTTTATAAATCAGTTTTTGGACCGAGTGTTAAAGGGATCGCTTGTAATTCAGTTTTTAAACATAGAAATTCAGCACAAACACACATTAATGTTGCACAGGCTACATTCAATGCCCACCATGAGAATGTTGTTGGGAAACTACCATTATACCACCAACATATCAATAAATGTATAAAATGCCACGTACAACTGAAATCCATACACTGTTTAGTCCTTTCAACTATATACCACAATGTCGTTGACCTACAACGAAATTTCGTTAAATTATTTTATTAATTACTATAAATAATAAAAAAGAAATTACCCAATTAATGAATTGATTACAAAGGCCACAATCACCATTCTTCCACCGAAATCACGTACTTGAATCTCCTGAAAAAATTGCACGCAATTCAATAAATCTGTTGTACTACATACAGTTATACTTACGTGATATTCAAAAACATGATCTAATGTACGTGTATCACCGACTAATGTACCAAGTAATGCTAATATTAATCCTAAAGATAAATAAAGTATAGATTGTACTGATATTATCTGGGAGATAATCAACCAGGGATCCCATTGAGTATAACGAAAAGAACCCGTAAATTTCTTCATTACTTATCTATCTAAATAGACGAAAATATAAAGAAAATGTTGACGGTATAATCAAGAAAACATTGTTAATCACAGAATTAATTAAAAAACTTTTAATTCAATTAGAGAAACTTTTGCCACATATTTGACAACTAAATCCGCCCCGTTGCCAGATGTTAATCTCCTCAAGTGCAATTAACAATTACTACGAATTAATAAATTCCAGTAGACTTTTATACATAAAACATTCTTAAAATCTTGACAAATTGGGATTATATTAAATTTAAAAGTGAATTATAAAAGACTTTGTTGTAAAGTATTTTGCTTTACACTATAAATTCTATCGGGGATCTAAAGAATAATTATAACGTTTGGCACTGTTGCAGATACGTCAAATAATGGTGAGCATGCTAGACAATCAACCCTAATTTCCCTGCTGTCATTATTTATTATAATTGTACGAGATAATTAGTGTATTTATATTATTTATCAAATTTATTATACCGCTCGAATAAATCGGTGGAATTATTTAGAAATCGAATTTTTTTCAAAAACATTTTCTATAACTATTTCAAATGTGTAGGGTAATTTAGTGTTGTTGTAGTGATAGTAGTTACAAATGACACCTGTCAACTTTTTAGGTTATCAAATGATGACAATTCAAAATTATGGCAACGGAAAGATCTATTGAACTTTTAAAATCACAGAAAAATTGTGATGAAACTGTAAATATTCTAATAAAAATAGCTAATAATATCATTAAGGATCCAAATAATTTAAAATTAAGAAATTTGCGTAAAGAGAATCATACGGTTTCAACGAAAATCCTTGCAATTAACGGTGGTGTTGATTGCTTAAAATCGATGGGTTTCCAAGAGGTAATAAATCAGATTTTCTTTCAGTTTTCTTTATAGTTGACACGTATTTATTATAGGAGGAAAAGTGTTTTGTAATGCCTACTACTGTTAGTGTTGAAAAAATCAAACAATTTCGTGATAGTCTACTAAACTTCCAGGCGAATCCAACAACCATTCCAACGGTGAAACAGGTAAATATTCTATGATTTATTTAATGAATTGTTTGATTGTGTGAACATTGTGCTTCTATACTTTCTTGGAATTGTAGCATTATCAACAGGTAGGTTGCTGCAGCCCCTACAATCTGTAAAATTCTTTTTTGTAGCCTTAAACGAATTAGAAATTATAACTAACATTAAAACACAACGTTATATCAATTGTGAATAATCCACAGGCTGTAAATTGTAGATTACAATGGGCGATTTGTTGGGAAAAGATCATCAACTAAAATTGTAAAAAATAGAGAATGTAACACTAATTATTTGAGCCTGTAAAATTTCATTTACTTTTCTCCGTATTTCCACATTATTTTCATTTAATAAAATTTTATGTATTTCTACACCAATTCGCTTACACTGGAACATTTTAAATTAAATGATAAGCTTCATGGAATAATATTCAAATACCTCTTTGGTTGTTTTGTGACAAATTATGGTAATATGAAGTATTTCAAATATTATAAATAACACCCATACGGACCAATTTAAAGCAAATGTAAAATTCTCCAATACAACTATTTCATAATACAGATAAAACACACTGAATACACCGCAAATAAATTGTACAGTTAAACTAGTCAGTATTTGTATTGTAAATATACAATTAATTTTATTACCAATACGATTTAAATTGCAATAAATCTCCATCAATAATTCAATACGGTTCAACAGATACGATTGAGAGAATGTAATTATTTTTATTCTCTTCGGTTTTAGAATATAATTAATTTGTTGATTGATTAATTGAAAGCGTTCGTATATTAATTTGATAAAAAATGTAAATTGGGTTTGTATTAAAAATAAAATAAAATAGGGGAATGTATTAATAAAATATAATTGATAATTAACCTCTATAATATGTTTATCGACAAATAAATAATTGATAATTGTTCCTTTTAATAATATTAAAATACCGATAGTGATTACTTTAATTTCATAAAAAAAATGTGGTTTATAATTAATAATCTCACCAAAATTCTCTTCAATACTCTTATCAATACTGCTAATTTTATCGATTATTGTTATTAATGATTGATTTATTTTTAAAAAATTAATCGAATAAACCAAATAAAATAATAATATGTATGATATTAATTGGAATATTAAGCCAATTATAGCAACACCAGATAGGTAATTTTCATTTAATTTGATATCGTTACGATTCGTAAATGCTAAATATCCAATACATGAATATATAGAAATGTAGATAATTGTTAAAAATTTTAAAAACTTGTATTGTTTTAATTTGTGTTTAGGTGTCGTTAGATAAATTGGTGATAACCCGAAAATTATTGTTATAAATAGTATTGGACGAATTGCATCGTATAGATGATGTTTTATCGACATTTTTCACAATACTAACATTATTTCTAGTAATTATTATAGATTTAAATCAAAATATTTAGGGAATTAGATTTGTTTCCAGTCACGCAAATTCTCAATAATTTATTTATTTATTTCAGGTCCCACAGGAGCAGATACCACACAATAATGATGATGAGGATTTGAATATTTCACGATTTAAACTACCACCAATCACTTTAGTAAGCATCGCCGTAATTTTTTTATCATTTATACTGTTAAAATTAATCACAAAATTGTTGAAGAAAGCACAAAAATTATTTTGAATAATGTCCGAGTAACTGAGTATACATTGGATGAAAAACGTAGGTCGTTACTTTGATCAATACTGTAAATATCAAGTAACAAACTACGTTCCGATTTCATTGCTAATTCTGATTTTATTCTAAACAGTTGTAATGTTACAGAAATATAAAAATCCATTTCTCCAACGGATCGAAACAAATTTCCATTCAATGTTAGAATTTGACGATCCCCCAACACAGAAACATGCGAAATCTTTAATACCAATCGATCAATTACAAATTAAAGCAGAAGAACAATTACGTAATGTACAACAACAGATACGAAAAGGTTTATTAGATACAGATCCAAATGTTTCAATACAAGATTTTCAAATTCTTGAATTATTGCGATGGTTCAAAGAAGATTTCTTTACATGGATCGACAGTCCACTATGTGATTATTGTCATAACGAATGTAAATTCTCACATATATCAACTGATTGTAATGATTTCATTTATACAGAACGTGTTGAAGTGCACCGATGTACAATTTGTCATAAATTTACCAAATTTCCACGTTATAATGATTTAAATATTTTATTAGAAACAAGACGTGGCCGGTGCGGTGAATGGGCGAGAGTTTTCACACTATTTTGTCGCTGTATGAATTGGGAAACGCGTTTAGTTATCGATGAACTCGATCATATTTGGACTGAAGTAAATCGTAAACAACGATATTATTATAATTATTAAATCGATTAATTTTAGGTGTTTTCGATTGCTCAACAACGTTGGATCCATTGTGATGCATGCGAGAATGCTTATGATACACCGTTAATGTACGAAATCGGTTGGAATAAAAAACTAACGTACATTATTGCTTATAGTATAGATGAAGTCCAAGATGTTACATGGCGGTATTCTGCTAATCATAAAGATGTATTAAAACGACGTCAAAATTGTACAGAGCAAGAATTAGTCAATGCTCTGATTGATTTAAGGCAATGTAAACAAGCTAGTTTGTCGGAAATTAGACGACAATATCTAACAAGAAGATTATTAGAGGAATTAACGGAATTTTTAATTGAGAAGTATTTCAAATTTAATTTACAAGGAAAAATTCCCAGGTGTCCCCTCCGATTTTAATGAAATTTGGATATGTTGTTCTCTATAAAAGTCTAAGGGGTGCATGTTTTTTTTTATCTAGGGGGTTAAAAATTTGCGGTCTAAAGGAGTACTTTTAAAGTTTCACATATTTGCAGTTGGAATAATCGAATGGGACAAACGGCATTATTTTCAGGATTAAGAAAAAAAAATGATATGTTGTACAGTAAAATATTAATTGGGGCGGCAGTTATAGGGGTTGAAATTGATAAAATTGTTATAAAACGAAAACTATACATTGGATTTTGACGAAACTAATTTCAGTTAAAAGAGAATAAAAAAGCAGCTCACTCAATTTTTAAAATTCAATTTTAAACGAGCTTTATGTCCTCGACTTCCACATTATCTTTCTAAACCCGAGAGTATGATTTTCTATTTTAAAAATTATGCATGGCTCACGTTTGGATTTTTTTTTTAAATTTTCTTCAATTATCGGAAAACTAACAAACATATCGGGAAAATTCTTAAATATTTGGAATTCTCTTTCAATTTGCTATTTAAATCAATTGAAAAATATTGAAAATCGATAATATTGACTAAGTTTTAGCCAGTTATTAAGGAAAATCTACGAAAAAAACAAGGTCCAAGAGTTCCCTCTGCCATTCAGAATTTTATCACATTTTTCCAAAATAGAAAGCTTTAGAGCATGCACCTTTAAATGCTCTATCCAACGCACGTCAATTTTTGACAATATCTTAAAAAACAAGCGAGTAATCGCTGATTGAAAATTGACTGTTTTCGCACGCCGAATCGACAAACGGCTCGGAATCCCCTTAAACATAATTTTTCATAAAAATCCAAAAAAGGTATCTCCTACTTTTTTATTCTCTTTCAACTGACATTAGTTTCATCAAAATCCAATGTATAGTTTTCGTTTTATATCAATTTCGTGAATTTCAACCCCTACAACTCCCGCCCCAAGTAATATTTTAGTGTACATTCAACAAAGACCGCTTTTCATCATTTTTTATCCTGAAAATAATGCCGTTTGTCACACTTGATTATTTCAACTGTAGGTATTTGAAAAGTACCCACTTAGCCCCCAAATTTTGAGCGCTGATTTCATCCCCTAGATACATTTTTCTGTCGATAAAAAAACATGCATCGTTTAGATTTTAATACAGAACAACATATCCAAATTTCATGAAAAATGGCGGGGGGCACCTGGGAATGTTTACTTGTTAGTAAATTATACAGGGTGTTTTTTTAAAAGTAGTTAATTCTTATGGAACTCCCATTAGTTAGCGAGCGATTTGAAAACGATTTCAAAGATTTATAGGAGGGTGTCTAGATATTATTTTAGCAAAATTAAAATCTCGTAGCTCATTTGGATTGCTGAAAAAACGCCCATTTCAAACGACTTTGAATAACTCGAGGACCCTCCCAACATTGATTTTTTTTGTTTTTTTTTCATTTTATTCTAGAATAGGTGCAAGTGTTTCTCATTTTCTACAGAATGCAAGGGAGACAAACGAAAAAAATGACTGTTGGGAGAATCTATGAGTCATTCTTAATTGTTTTAGGTGATTTGTTAGTTTTTGAAAATTTCGACATTGTCCAAAACGATCGTTTTTTGACCAACTTCTAAATAATCTACAAAGTTTTAATTTTGTTAAAATGGTCTCCAACCCCTTCCTACAAATCCTTGAAATAAGAATTGACCACTGTTAAAAAAACAACCTATATGAGTTTTGAATATTATTTTATTAAAGGAAACCGAATGATAAAGAGTATCAGGGACGGTTATCAGGTTCGTTAGCTTGGCGAACTAGTCGTGGCGAAACACAAAATGAAACAATGTATATATGGAAGATAGAAAAACACCATATTATAAATAATACATTAACAATTAAATATTCAGCATCATTAGATTGTTATCATTATATACTAGGTAATGGTGATAGGAAAATTGTAAATAATTGGAATAACGGTGTGTATAGTTGTTTGAATATATTTCGTAAAGAAGAGAAAGATTGGAAAACTGTATATTTAGCACGGAATGGTAAATTTCCATAAAATTTCTTATCGTAATTTAAAAACAAAAACTATTTTTAGAAGGCACAGATTCGGCTAGAATAAGTTGGAAATTCGAATTGAATTCAAATGAATTTCTAATCGATCGTGTTCGATTAAAATTCGATTACAAAACCTATGAGAGTGGTATAGTCGATATAAAATTAGAAATTGATAATAAATCAATAGATTATCGGAAAAATTTGGATAATATTGAAATTGATAATCAAGATTGTAGATCGTTAACAATCACCGCTTCTTTACACGGCGGTAAAGGTGATATAGCCTGGCAACATACGCAGTTATTTCGTCAGGCCATTGATTCGAAAGATTTTCCATTTGTTTTAACGATCGATTTTAAATAATTGTAAAAATTTATAAATCAATTCTTTATTAAAGCTTCAATTAAAAAATCACATTTAAAAAATGACTAATTAATTATTAATTGACGCATCAATATTCACATCATCATCATCATCATCATCAACATCAATTAAATAAAGATCGTCGTTTTTGAATCTTCTCATAAATATCACACCACTAAAACAATTGGGATTATTAACAAAAAATGGAATAGTAACGAAATTAAAACGTACATAATTAAAACAATATTTAAACTATAAATTCCAATTGTAACAAAATTAAAAATACTCGAATTACTTTGTAATGTTGCATTATAAATTTCTGTATACAATGGTGCAGCAAACATTGCAAATAACGATTCGGATGTTACAATAATCGAAAATACTTTACCGATATCTTCATTCGGTATAACTTTAGTGACTAACGAACGTATCATTGGACTAATTACAGCACCCAAACAACGTACACCAGCGCCTATAAAATTGAAGGGGGAAGAATAGGATACCAATTCAATCGATAAAAAAATCAAATACCGATATAGATATGCCAATCTTTCACAGCCACAGCTTGTAACAACGCATTACTAGCCATTGATAAGAATCCGATCAGTACTAGTACAGTTTCGGAGATATTTAAAAGTTTATTAAAGACATAGACGCCGATTATTGTGCCTAAAATCCAGGCAACACTGTGTGCAGCGCTATATAAAGTGTACTTTTGTAGAGTCCAATGTAATTTCTGGCGAAGGTACAGGAATATAACAGCACCATCGGCAGTAATTGCTATAATGTACAATGTTAGCATTACAATGCACGATAGGATAATGGCTCGGTTGTAGTTTGGACGTCTTTTAAATGTGGTCCGCAACATATCGCCAACATTATCCAACTGGAATAGACTCTTTAACGGATTCTACAACAAAAACAATTTTAAGACTGATGTAATTATGATAGATACGACCAACCTCAGATTGATCGATTTGCCTTATCGATTCTGGTATAAAAATAATTGTAAAGATCGCTGCTAATAAACAACAAATAGCCGATGTTAGGAAAACGTACGGATAACCGAAATAATTCAACAAATAAGAACTGGAAAGATTGCCTAGAAAAATGCCAAGACCCAATACGCCTTCGAATAGACCCATACGTACACCACGATCTAATTCTGTTGTCACATCCGATATATAACACAATGCTACTGTTATATAAGATGAGAAACCACCGCTTAATATTCCTGGTATTATTGTTAATAACGTATACCATGGTGAGATTGTTGGTAAGCTAGCGAAGATTGTTAAGATTATGTATGCAAAGAATGAGCCTAAATTTTATTTAAAAAATAACAATCGATAGTTTTCGAATTTTAATAAATTACCAATTAATGGTAGAATTAGGATCAGTTTTCGTCCGAAACGATCCGACCATGGACCAACAAAGAAACAAATAATCGCCATACAGAAAGCATCGATGAATGACGATACCATCCCGATAACATTAGCGTAAGGTTCGACAATTTTCTCTAAATTTACCGTATAATTACTAGAATATTTACTACCTAATAAGGCACATTCTGGTTCACTATAGCCTAAAGTTACATAACATGTACGGTATATTATCAAATTGGTTTTAACTGAATCTATAATATATAAAAATTATTGAATTCATTGTAATAAATGTAATAATAGATATACAACTTACCTGAACATGTTATAGCGAAAAAGAATAGTAAAATGGGTATTTCCACGTGTATTTTAAAATTTCTAATCGTCAATTCCGGCATTTTATTCGATAATTAATTAAACAAATAATGAAATTATATAAAATTTATCATAAAACTGTTGTCATTCTGCAGTATTGTTGAGCAATTGGTCAGGGTCGTATTATCCATATAGATGTTTCCGTAATCCGTAAAGTCCCTTATCTAAATAAGCGCATCTGAACGCAAAAATATCGGATAACAAGGACGTTCATTGTTGAGAATATAAAAAAAAGAAATCGAAACGATTAGATTCTAAACATGTAATTACAATAGAATTAATTCATTATCGATTTTTTTTATCATTTATTTAAAACGTAATTAAAATAATTTCAACTTACATTTAAACATACGTTTGTGCTGGCAATATTTCTTATAACTTTATTATAATTACATTAATTACATAAATCTACATTTTTATTGCAAGTCATAAAAAAATTAGTTAGGTTATGCTATTATTTACAAATATAAAATTATCAAAAATTGTAGAATAATAATTAATTTTTATCTACAAACAATTATTGCAAATATTAAACGTGTCAAATATGGGAAATGTGTGGAAAATTTAATTATTCATAGATTATTATCAATTCTTTGTAAATAATTTTGAATTAGGCGCCGCAAAACAACGAATCAGCACTCGACAATTTGTATATACCTTAAAAGGCAAAATCAAAGAGAATGTAATATCAGAGTCCCGGATTCGATAGAAAAAGTAGAAAATATGAGCGCTAGCGCCACGAAGTTAATTGAGCCCAACTAACCTCAAGCAATCCGTTTAAATTTTACCGTTTCTTTTCTTAACTATTAAAATTA
>JAZBGW010001880.1:0-13482 GCA_037464815.1 Mylabris variabilis | reverse complement strand
TAGGTAATCACCTTAAAAAGGGGCCTAAAGCTGAGGTGCCGCCCTGGGCCATGGCCCTAGGGTAAATACGCCACTGTATCGCCCAATTGAACGAATTGAAACTCGCCCGGCGCATCCACCATTTTTGTCCCAACCAACATCTTAAAAATTTAAACCTAGTATTGACGCTATCAGAGAAGAAAATTCTTCACAGGCGTACTTCTTTTCTAATAGCAGCCATGTTCTTTAATTAGAATAATTGTTGCTAATAATCTTTGAAACAGAAAACAATAAAAACAAAAATAAATCCCTTTTATTAATTATCAAAATATACTTAAATAAAAATAAAATCATCATGAATTTCTTTTAATAATTGCTTATACTGACTTTTAGGCTGTTTCTTACGTTTAACAAAACGTACAAACTTCTTCAACCAAACTTGATCACCGATACCAACCTGAAATGATAAAAATTTAATGTTTTTGTAAAATAAAAATCTAATAGAAAATTACCTCAATAATATAAGCGATCATTAGATGAACAATAGGAAAAATTAATAATTTGTAACGAAAATGGATTTCATCGTGTTGTAATAAATTGTACGGTGATAAATAAATGATTTCAAAGAATTTTGCAATTTCTTTCGATGGATAAATCAATAGATACGTTAAAAATATTGTTAATAATAAACAACAAGATACAAACCAAAAATTCGCTATTAGATTCTGTCGAAATGGTTTACCTTTCGAATAAACTAAAGCTAAAATTATGTATTGATACGACGATATTTGAAATAATACAGTATTCTCCCATGATAAAACTACTTCATCTTTAACATGATCCGGTATAGGTGTAAACCATTTTTGTTGAAACAAATAAAATAAAGCACCAAATTGTATAAAAGCACAACAGAATATTTGCAATAATAATGGTAGAATTACATTGATTGATACTAAAGAACCGGGTGGATTCTTTTTGACTAAAATATGATAAGGACCCTGATATGCAATAGTTACAGCTAGACTTGTTGTTATTATTAGATCTATAAATAAAAATTGTACATCACCCAAGATTGAATGATGTTTATATAATAATAATATGGTAAAGAATTGAATTAAACTATATAATGCCATATATTTAAATACAGCAAAACTTGTAACTAATGCACAACGTCCTTCTAAAATCAGATATAAAAGACACGAGATATTTGGTATTTTTGATGTAAACGGTGCAGCAACACTGGCTTCAGCTTGTGATAAAGAAACACCAACATGTGCAGCTTTTAATGCCTGTAAAAATTATAAATTATTGCCAATAGATTTCCTTTATAATCGATATAAATACCCCACAATCATTAGCACCATCACCCACCATCGAAACAATATAATCTAATTTTTGTAAATTATTAATTAATTGTGTTTTCTGATCCGGTTGGAAACGTGCAAATATTGTTGTTTTCACCAATAATTTCGGTATTAAATCCGGATAAAATAAACGTAAATTCTTCCATGTTTTACCATCGATTGCATAATGATAATTATTGGAACTTTCGAAATTCTCTTCAAATTTCTCTATTTGAATTTTCGGTAAACTACCACTATTATTACCATTACCATTATCAACACTATTATCATCATCATAATGTAAATTTAAAATGAGAATTTTCTCATAAATTTTCACCATTTCACAATCACGTGCTACCGATATTGCTGTCAATATATTATCACCAGTTATCATAATTGTACGTATATTAGCATGTTGTAATTTATTAATAATTGGTGTAGTTTCCGGTTTTAATGGATTTTGCATAATTAGGAAGCCCAAAAAATTTAAATCACATTCAATAACATCACGTTTTGTTCGTTGTGCTTCTTTCCATTTGAATTTCTTTGGTAATTCTTTATAACCTAATGCTATTACACGATAACCATTTCTAGTATATTGCTGAAGTTTAATTGAGAAATTTTCAGGCACCGTTTCAGGACGACACATTGATAATAGTTTTTCAGGTGCACCTTTTGTAAATGCTACCATTTGATTCGAACCTAATTGTCGACATATCACAGACATACATTGGACGTTTGATGAGAATGGAAATTGACGCAGAATACCAATTTCGTATGGCAACTGGAATTAAAAAAATTAATTTCGAAGCGTACAATTTTCAATTTATATCAAGTAGGACTACGTTCATTGCAATTTTGTTGCTAAGTCATGAAATAGGATGATTTAGACATGGTTTTTGAGCTGAACTCATAATTTTTCGGTGAATTTTTCTATTAAATTGTGAACAGAGCAGATTTTTGTCTTGTTTAGTCGACTTTTGGACTTTGGTTCTCGGGTTTTATGTTAGTCTTTAAAACATTTTCATTCTGAATTGTAAAAATTTATAAAAATAAATTTTGGCAGATTTTGCTTCTAAATCGTAAAAATCGATTTCTGGGCTAAATTCCAAAGTCTACGATATTTTCGTCCCACATTACAAGTATTTGATGAAACCAAGACGATTTAGATTTATTTAGATTTCAAACTGAATTCTTGGCTTTTAATTTAAGATCTCATTTTCTTAATCGTCAATTTAAATATTTTAAGTCGTTTTTTGTATCCTCTGTCAAATATTAACACTTTCCTACAGATCTTCTCTTTGTAAATTACTTAATGTACAGGGTGAACTAAATTCGATACAACTATAGGCTATATCGGGAATCAGAAGACAGAAAAAAACTAATGGCACAATAAACATCTACATTTTTTCGATTAGTTCAATGCTAAAAACAAAAGTGGCGTATCTGATTTTGTTTTCAAGCAATAAGGCAAAACGTGAATATCTTGTGATTTTGGCAATCGCTTATATCTTAGATACTATCACAGATATACAGTCTGTGTTTTTTTAAGCGTCAATTCTTATGAAACTCCTATTAGTTAGCGAGAAATTTGGAGAATATTTCAAGGATTCATAGGAGAGTGTCTAGAGGTCATTTTAGCAAAATCAGAACCTCGTAGCTCATTTGGAAGTTGGTCAAAAAACGCTCGTTTCTAACAATGTCATAATTTACAAAAACGAACAAAGCACAGAAAACGACTACGAATGGCTCGTAAGCACTCCCAAGAGTTATTTCTTTCGTTTTTCTTCATTTTATTTTGCAACAGGTGGAAATCTTTCGCATTTTTCTAGAATGAAATGGACAAAAACGAAAAAAATCGCTGTTGGGAGGGTCATTCTTGGTCATTTTGCGTGCTTTGCCAATTTTTGAAAATTGCGACATCGTTTTTTAACCAACTTCTAAATAAGCTACGAGGCTCTAGTTTTGCTAAAATGGTCCCCAGGGCCGCCCCTACAAATCCTTGAAATATTTTTTAAATTGCTCGCCGGCTAGTACAAGTTTCATAAGAATTGACCACGTTTAGAAAAAACATCTTGTATATAAAAAAAGTACGTTCCACAAGTACTTTTTCAAATAGAATTCAATACTGTATTTTGTTTTTAGATTTTGATAATTTCAGAGTTAAAACGTAAATTGTATTTTTAAAATACAAAATATGCATCATTTTTATTACTCAAATTAGAAGTTTCAACACATAAAATGCTATGGCTTTAAAAACCTGAATTTTTCAATTAAGCACTGCAAGTTTTAAAATTGCACTAAAAGCTGGACTTTCAGTACTGGACCATCGGTAATAATATTAAACTCCCCTTCGATTTCATCAAATAATTCAAAGATGCAATAGAAAGTATACCGTTCCATCTAAAATATGCACTGCCCCAAATAAAGGGGTAGCTAGAACAACGAAAATAATCTCTAGATAAAGTTTAGCTGACACGACGCCTATATGTATATCAAATTCGATCAATTAGCAACAGATTTATGGAGGTTCCTCGCACCCCTGGGACACCCTGTATAAAAAACGTTGTAGAGCAAGTTACACGGTCTGTGTTTTTGTCAAACCACGGAATTCGTCTGTGTTGCGTTGTGGTCTGCCATTTCACAAACCAGTGTGTCAACACGGTCCGTAGTGGTTCGTGTTGGTCTGTGAACTGTAGATTCGTCAACATTATCGGAACTTTCAAGGTCCCTATACAGACAGTTTAGTTCAATTCTTCAAATGGAAGCAAGACGACAATTTATTTTTCTCCAAATTCCTCGATAAATTATTGAGGGAAACAGAATGTCATCGCATTAACATTTAAAAATTTTAATTATGATCAATTTGTAAAATTCGTAATTATTCGCAATAATTTATTAATTAAGTCTTTATTTGTGAAATAATTGAAAATAGCCTTATGGACCAGTTCAGACCAACCCGGAACATCACAGACCAACACAAACCATCACGAACCAGTTCAGACCGCTCCTTTGTTCCGAAACATTTTACCGACAATCGATGGATAGCCCGAACCAGTTCTCCCAAACCACGGACCAAGGCAAACCAGCTATGTTACATGGTCTGTGGTTCGTAGTTAGTCCGATCAGTTCTCGAAAACCACAGACCGTATAACTGCCGCTTAATAATAGTGTACGAGATAGAATCGATTACCGAAATGACAAAATATCAACTTTTTACCAGTAAACTAATCGATTATAGTAGTCTTACAGACCAAATTGAAAATACCAAATAACAGAAAAGTTAGAAAGTTACTAAAGCCAATATCCGTCATTACGCGATGAAAAGTAGACCCCTATTAAACCGCGACATTTAAGAATGTTCTTACTTATTATATTATGCATATTTTGCTAATTTTGTTACAGCAAGCTAAACGTTCTTGCTTATCTTCTGCAGCACTTGACCTGTAAGAATACCGATGTATAATTGTTGTTAACATCATTTTTACAGAGATCTTACCTGCATATTAAAAAAATAACTCATGTTTTCAAAAGAAAATTCTCTTTAAAACAATTATCACAAGCACGAACAAGAATAATCAAAATTCAAAATTTTGAGGTTAGAAATGTTAGTAAACATTGCGTAGCTATCTAGTGATACAGGTTCACCAACCCACTTTTTTGATGGGCGCGCAATTCAAAATTTTCAATTTGATCATAGGACTACTACACTGAAATAGCCTGTAGTTGCATCGAATTTGGTTCAATCTGTACAGAAAACGCAGTCTCAACGTAGAAACGAATTTTCCGTGTACCCACCTGAGAATCTATTGTGTTTTGATGATCAACAGGCCTAACAACAGTCGGTGCTAACATATCAAATCTTGTATTTTCATCACTACCTGGTTCTTCCAATTCCTAAAAAAAAATCCATAAATATCAAAAAATGAAGTTTATCAAAAAAGTTTATCATTACAAAATTCGTAAATTCAAACATACACAGATCCAGTGGATCTCCAGTTAATTCCCCATCAATTCTAGTTAAAGAATGACACGTTGCCATACACTGTATCAAATAATCGTTTATATCTAACAGTTCATAATCAATAATAGGATATAAGAATTCTTGATTCTTACATGGTATTATTGAATGTATATTTAGACCATCATATGTTAACGTACCAGTTTTATCAAAACATGCCAATTTAATTTTACCACAAACATTAATCTTTGGTGGACTTGTACAGAAAATTTGTAATTTTTTTAAACGATTTTGACTATAAACAATACCAACAGTCATTGCAGCTGGTAATGCTGGCGGTACAACAATTGTAACAATATCTAATGTTCTTAACAAAATTTCTTCTAATTTAGCTGCCCGTATCATATAAATATAAAAACAATAAGACATCCCAAATGTGGCAATAACAAATAAAACAAAAACAAATTTTAAACTATCTTGATAGAATTTCAAACCAACCGGTGATGGATATAGAATACTTTTAATTAATGCACCACGAGTTGTATTAAAACCCGTATTTACAACACGACCACAAACCAATTCACCATCATAATAACGACTTTGTATCATCAATGTACCAGCATATAAGGTGTGACGTTTATGTAGAATCGGTGAATAGATCTCATCGTTTGTTGGCAGTGAAGTTTTCGTTACAGGCACACTTTCACCAGTCAATACACTCTCATTAACGATACATTGTCCAGTTAACAGGACAACATCACAAGGTAATATAAAATTGGCTTTTGGTAAAATTATTAAATCACCAGGTACTAGATAGACAGCATCGATCATTTGCCTATAATTAGAACGTAATACTTCAACTTTATCACATTTCGAAGACTCAACTAGATTATGCACAGCTACACTTTGTTTACGTGTCTCAATTAATGCTGTAATTGCTGAGAATAATGTTAGAATCAATACACAACCAGCATATAACATGTAATCATCAAAACACCAAAGAATTATTGAGAATAATTGGAATATGTAGAAAGGATTGAAGATTTCCTCGATGAATAATTGGAAATATGATTTAACTTTAATTTCAATTCGATTTAAACCATAGAAATCTTTTAAATCGTCGTATTCTTGATTTGTTAAACCGTTAAAATTATTCAAAGAATTCTCAAATTTCGGTAGGATTTCATTGAAAATTTTAAATTCATTATCATTATTGCACCATATAAATTTCGTGTGTTTATAGAAGAAATAACGTAAATCTGTGGAAGTCTCTCGATTTGGCAGTTTTACCATTGTGGTCTTAACGCTGATTAAATCACTGTTACCATGGTCATCTTCAATTAGAATCAGTACAGCATCTCTTAGATTTGTTGTTTTATATTTTAAGATCTTTATCCGAATAAACCACGCCGATAACACATATGGGATGGAAAAAAGAATCAATGAGAACAAATGATAGACGAACGATCTTAAATTTGATGTTGTATAGCCTTTTATGTTACATTTTTCATCCTCATCTGGATTAATTAACAGAATTTGTTGTGTTGGATAACCAATCGGTTGATAATCTACAACTTTTCATTGTCTTTAAATTGATTTTAATAACAAACAAAAAAAACTTACGTGTTCTATTGTTGTGGGATCTTGAAGGCATTCTGTTTTAAATTAACAAAACTAAAAATATTTCATTATTTCGATAACAATAGGAAATATGTCACTATCAATTGATTTATCTCATTTTAACTGTTCACATAAAAAGTTTTTATTATCAAATTGTTTATTAACATAATGATGTAATTGATAAACAATGGCACGTGTAGGTGTGCAATGCTACCAACCATATAACACTGTCATCAACTGTCATTACCTTGTAAACTAACCACACTCGTGTATTATTTAAACAATTTCCATAAAGAATACTTGTAAAATTATTAAAATTATCTCCAATTATTGTCGAAAATTTTATTAATTATACATTATAATAAATACAGATTACATAATTGTTTAGATAAGTTGGCGACATTGTTTAATTGTCAGCTGATTCTTATATTCGCTAATTATAGCTCCCTGTGCATAATTAATCGAGTAATATATAAAAAATATTCTGACGATACTCAAAAATATTATTATAATCGAAATTTATCAAACATATTGCTAATATTTATATGAATATTATTTAAGTTGTCACAAACTAACGATTGTTTTATTGTATTGGCAACACTGACTAATGCCAACTGATTACGTTCAATAATCGAGAAAAAAGAATTAATTTAAATAAAAATTCGTCTACTTTTTTTCAATTTGTGTATAAAATAATTGAAGTCAATGTACTTTATTTATAACAACGGCGGAAAACTAGGAAGTTTTTAAAAAATAATCCATGTTACTGCAATTTTGTAGATCTGACAACGTAGCACAAGTGATTCCTGCTATCTCTTAACTAGTAGCAGCTCTCAATAAAGCGCAACATTTAAATTGTTCACAGTTTAATTAAAGTTTGAATAAAAGATGATTTTTAAGTTAAATCCAATTATCCCAGCACTTTTAATATTATTTAGATAAACCGCAATTTAATTAAGTGTACAAGTTGGTTTAAAATCAGTCTACTGTGAAATTTTTTTTGAAAAGTACTAGATTCTGAAATTATCTATTACATTTTTTTATAGAAATAAATAAATAATTATGAAGGACGCTAAAAATCAATAGAAAATCTGTGAAAGTAGGATCGGTAAATTTGCGGCATTTCGTGTGATTTGGCAACATGACTGATCTAATAAATCAATCACTATTAATAGCTCTCATACTAATACAAGCGGGAAATTTAAATAAATTTCTTTAAATTTTCATGAATCAATATTGATATTTTATTGTAAAATATGCTGCGTGCTTTTCCAGTTTCCTTTAATAACTCTATTATTCTTGGAAATTTTCCAACTTGTTAAATTGTCAATCAGAACGAATTGTAGTAACTTTTTCCGAATAAATTTCTGGGAATCATGCAACATTTTTACAACTTTTGATACAATATTTATAATTTTTAGTTCAGCTATATTCATATAAAACTTTTCTAATCATTTGGTTTTAAAATAGATCAATAATTTGGGTATACTTGGGGATTTTTTTCGAGAAAACACAAGCTTTTGTGTGCCTCCCTCTCCTACTGTTGGCTAGGTCAAAAGTACATCATTGTCGATTATTTATAGAAAATGTGTTGAAGGCGAATTTAGTAAAAAATCCGTCTAAATTTCCCCTAAATCTTTCAACATTTCCCATTTATAAAATTAGATAAAGGAACAAAATAATCCCCACGAAATACTATTAGAGTAGAGTTTATAGACCGACATTGGGAGACAGTAAAAAGCTTCATCGATTTCCCCCTGAATGCCGCTTTCAAAGCATTCCCATGGAAATGTTGTGAGTTTATTTTTGATAAAAACAAAAAGGAGGACTTTTCAGTTTTTATTCAGTCTTGTTTAGTTTAACGTCACATTTTTCGGTTGATTTTTTTTTTAAAATAGTCCCCTTTTTTATGAATGATGAGATGATTATCGGAACACGGGAAGAACAACGACCAGATGTGATGGAATTGGAAAATGAAAGTGATTGTAGTAAAGGTGAGCGAACTTAATGGATAAAAGATGATTTTTTTTATTTTTAAATTTACTAAAAAACAGATTTCGTTCAAAAGACAGCTCGTTTGTAATGCAGTTGTTTTGGACACCTGTTTCGCATGTAGTAGTTTTGCCAAAAATATTTTTTATTTGTGACTTATCTGGATTAATTCACAATATCACAATAAAAGAATGCATCTTTGTGTTGTCTCTTTTATATAAAAATTAACATTTTTTTCGTAATTTCTTGCGGTAAATTCAGCACCAAAAATAAATCAATCAAACGCTTTTTATTGCTCTCATTGTTGCTTTATTTCAATTGCAACAGTAGGCGGCTTACACACACACATTTATCATCGAGATTTGCGTAATCGAATCGTTTTTCCAAGGAAAACACTAATATTTATCTAAAAAACAAAGAAAACGCCAAGTTTTCCGCTAAATATTCACATTAGTCAATTATACCCCATCTATACAACACCAGACAACTTAACTGTATAACTTTAAATAATCGTTATTCTATTTTGAAAAGTTCCAGAAGCTATAGTGAAGGAATTACAGGCGAATTTGTTTCCACCAGCTCCCAAGAAATTGAATTTCTTTTCAAATTTTCTATTCAAAACAATCACTAATCAAGATCAAAATGAGAATGATGAGAAATTGAAAAATTCCTACACGAATCGTGATCTGTACACGATAAATAAAGAATATACATTTACACCACAATTGCCACGTTGGCCAACCGAATGTCAAGTCTTAGATGAACGTATCGGACATATTTATTACAATCCAACAGATCCAGAACCGTACTATACACCGACAGGTGAGGAGGCCCAACCGGCACCCGCTGGTGATGAATGCGGCACTGTTGTCTACCAATACAATCCAATTAGTGCTGTTAATTATGTAAGTTTTCCAATAATTTTCCATTAAACTTGATTACAGATATGAAAATTGATTAAAAATAAAATAAATATTAGTTTACTCGATCGAGTATAGGTGGCGGATGTTATATACAATCACCAACAATCCAGTATGATATCGAAGATGAAGAAACATTAGAATTTGAATCACGTTTCGAATGTGGCAATTTAGAAAAAGCAATACGTATCACATCGAGTTATTACGAATTATATCTAAGGTCTGATTTTTATACAAACCGCCATATGCAATGGTTCTATTTTCGTATAACCAACATGAAAAAGAAATTTCTATATCGGTAATTACTATAAAAAGGCAAAAATTAAAAATTATGCCAACGGGGATCGAACCTGTGATTGTATCAAGTCTTAAACCTCCATACTGATGATATGTTTAAAACTACCATCAGTACAGACTCGGGTTCAATCCCCACTCGAATACATTTAAAATAAATCCCTTTTTTCTATTTTTTTTTCAAGATTTTCTATAGTAAACTTTACAAAAGATGGTAGTTTGTTTGCTGAAGGTATGCGCCCGTTGATGTATTCAAAAAAAGATGCGCAATTACATTCGATTGGTTGGCGAAGATTCGGCGATAATATCACTTATTATAGCAATGATAACGTGTAAGTTTCTACAGGTTATCCAGAACAAGTGGTCAATTACAAGGGATTTCAAAATATTTCGATTTTTTGAGTTAAATTAAAAAATTCAAGAGAAATTATTTTCAAAATATATTTTTTAATCAGTTCCTGCAAAAATAATTTCGCCAAAAAATCGAAATATATCTCAAAAAATGCAAGTGTTACACTATTAATCTTGTCATCAAAGTCATCTTAAATTAAATCATAGAATATACAAATTCAAAAAAACTATATTATTTCAACGAAAATAACAAATTTCGAGGTCATTTTTAGTAGAACTGGCAACCTTGCAATTGTAGAAATGTAACCAGCTTGTAAAATATATAATTAATTATAGCGTTAGGATAATGTTCAAAAATGTACCGTGTGTCATTTCGAAGAGCTTCTAATTGATCACTTACCATAAGATATTTTGTATCAAAGTAAGCGATGAATGGAGAACGTATAGTATTAGCAACGACTTACGTTTCCTATCCATGGCTTACTTGAATCGAAACTCGATTGAGATCAATGTTTTCCTGTAATGATAATGAATATTGATGATTAGTTGTCCAGATGATCCAGATGCACAAATGACTTATACATTAACATTTACAACGGAATTTCCACATGATAACGATGAAGTATATTTTGCAAATTGTTATCCATATACCTATTCAGATTTAGAAGAGTATCTAGAAAAATTAGCAAATCATCCAATTAAATCAAGATTTACAACAATACGTTTGTTATGTAAAAGTTTAGCTGGCAACAATGTACATCATGTCACTATAACGACGCCTCAACAAACAGACCAGTGCAAGGTAATGTGGCAATTTTGTACGTTTTTTAATTATCATATTAATCATAGTAGCTTATTTATGAGCACTGTAAAACTGCAGCACCTCCTTTTTATTGATGATATCCTGCGCATGCGCTTGTGTGAAATTACTTCCTAACGAGCCGCCACTGATTATCGCATGATCATAGATCTAGTATACACATGGATAGCACTTTCCCTCGTTTCGCCCATAGCAACTAGCGTATTAATATACGAAAAAATTGATACGACCAATACTTTTAGTCGTAATTTCTTATCGTTTAACGCTACTAACTTTTGCTGGACTTAAAGCATCACTATCAATTTCTTGAGATTCGTCTCCTCTAATAATAATGAATCGATGATGGTAGAAATTTTTATTGCCCATCGATGATTGCGTCAATATTCGAGAACAAAGCGCTATCCATAGATATACTAGATCTATAATATTGATGCGTTCAAATATGAACGCACCTTAATATTTGATTATCTTTGTTTGGGATGTAGAGAAAACCGGCTGTGGTGATAACAGCACGTGTCCATCCAGGTGAAACACCATCTTCATGGATAATGAAAGGCTTCATAGATTATTTAACTAGTGATTGTTTGATAGCAAAGGAGTTACGTGATCGATTCATATTCAAATTGATACCGATGTTGAATCCAGATGGTGTTATTGTTGGTAATAATCGTTGTTCATTAACTGGTAAAGATTTAAATCGTCAATATAAGAGTGTTATACGTGAACAATATCCATCTGTATGTTATACGAAAATGTTAATACGTCGTCTATTAGATGAATGCGGTGTAGCATTATATTGTGATCTACATGCACATTCACGTCAACATAATATCTTCATATATGGCTGTGAAAAACATAATAAAAATGGTATCAATAATGAAATCAAATTACAAGAACAAGTATTTCCGTTATTGTTACACAAAAATGCTGACGACAAAGTAAATAGACACAAAAATCGCCATCTTCATCTCTATCTGTACAATTATCGGATATACCATGGTTATTTACCTCGCAGTTGGCTGTGTTTTTCTTAAGTAGTGTCGTAGCTTTGTTCGTCCGTGTGTCGGTAATGCAGATTACTAACTTAACCTTCGATTAAAACTTGGGTAACCAACTAGAGTTATAAGATAATCGTTGCCACCACTCTGTTAGGAATAAGGGTTCAGATTAGGGTAACAGACAACCCTATCAATTTTCAAGGGTGATAATAAAATTAAAGATATACAGGGCGTTTTCCTTAAAAGTGGTCAATTCTTATAAAACTGCTATTAGTTAGCGAGTCGTTTGAGAAATATTTCAAGGATTTATAGGAGACTGTCTAAAGATCATTTTAGCAAAATTAGAACCTCGTAGCTCATTTAGAATTACTCAAAAAAGGCTCGTTTCTGGCAATTGACAAAAACGAACAAAGCACGCAAAACGACTAAGAATGACTCGTAGACGCTCAGAAGAGTGTTTTTTTGTTTTTCTTCATTTTATTCTGAAACAGGTGGAAATATTTCGCATTTTTTCTAGAATGAAATAGACAAAAAGGAAAAAATCACTGTTGGGAGGGTCTAGCGACATTGTCCAAAACGATCGTCTTTTTGACCAACATATAAATAAGCTACGAAGTCTAATTTTGCTAAAATTATCTCCAGGACCGTCCCTACAAATCCTTGAAATATTTTTTGAATCACTCGCCGGCTAGTAAGAGTTTCATAAGAATTAAAAAAACACCCTGTATAATAATTATAATAATACAAAATCTAATCAATAATCTTGATATTAATACACAATAAAAGGGTTGGTGAGTGATGGTGTCAGTACGTTTGTTTTTTGAAATTGAAATTCAAACAATTATCCTTAGCAATTTCTACATAGATAAGTAACAATAGTACTTACTTAACTTTTCTCAATGATTCACGAAGTACACCAGGTAAGGGCAATGACGAGGATTGTAGATTCAGCAACTTTTATTCACTTAACTCTTAATTGTTTTATGAATGTTTAACTTCTCTATTTACCCTGAACTCAAACTTTAACTCTTTTATTTTTTTACTCTCCACTAAAACTCTTAAAACTTCAAACAAGAACTTTTCTGGAACTCAGCTAGAATTTTAGAACTTTAAAATAACTAAATTTTCAACGAATATTAATTATGAACTGAAACTAACTTGTACTTTATCTCAATAACTTGAAACTTAAAAACTTGGGACCTTT
>JAZBGW010001878.1:0-13493 GCA_037464815.1 Mylabris variabilis | reverse complement strand
TGAAGGTGGTGAATATGGTGAAATATTGCCAGGTAAATCATTAGTGTTTTCTGTATTAGAAGTATGTTTATGTTTATTAGTAAGACAATTACCATCGTTAAGTCCAACACAAAATTCAACAATTGTAAATTCATTAAAATTAATGCAAACACCGGATGAATCTGGTCGTTTAATAGCATCAACATTAAAGTGTATGGAAAATTTACATAAATTGTGTTCACCACAAGGTTCGTTATCAATATTACCAACAATATTATATTTAACAACTGGTGTTATACGCGAAATAGCAACAAAAAATATAAATGATGTAACAATATTAGCTAATAATCCATCAATACAGGCTGCATTACATTGTTTAAAAGTATTAATAACGGATCGTTATTGTAATGATGAAAGATGTTGTGATAATTGGCAAAAATTATTACAAAGTGCACTTGCTAAAATAATTGATTTAGCTAAAACAGGAAGTGATGAGAATAAATTAGATGAAGTAACAATGATGTTAGCTATTGGTGTATTTGTATTACATTCACCATCAAAAGTTGTTATTGCACCAAATTTACAATATCCATGTATTAATCATTTTCGACAATGTCTACAAAGCTCCAATTCCACAGTAAGTTCTTAATTTTTGAAATAAAACAAAACGAAAATCAATAAATCAATTATAGGTACGACTAAAATGTGTACAAACATTGAGATCATTATTTGCACATCCTGATCGTGCAATTGCTACTCCATATATTCATACATTAGCACCAAGACTTGTCGAATTCCTTTACTCAGATTCAGCAAGAAATATATTCTCAGATGGTGAATTAATGGTAACAACAGAAACTATAACAACTGTTGAATCGTTGATTGAGCTTGCTGAACCACAAAATCGTAAGTTTTCTTTTTCTTTTTTTATCACTGTTGTTATTGTTTATAAATAAATGTAAATTTTCTTACAAATCTTTGCTCTCTTAGGGGATATAATGCAAGGCAAGTTCGATGTGAATTTATATAAAAAAAAGTACATTTATCGTTCAATTATTGTATTTTTGTTGTGTTTACAGGAATACAAATATTAACATTACTAGTGCCAATATTAGTTAGTTATTTATTGGAGGGTCAAGCGCTTCGATCGGCAAATAAATATTCGATAAATTTGCATGAGATTAGTTTACAAAGATTAATGAAAATCGGTCCTAAATATCCACAGGTTTGTTATTTATTTGTTTATTTATTTAGTGGATGTTATTTTGATAATTTTCCAGGAATTTAAAAAATTGATGAGTGAAAGTGGTGATCTTCGTATAAAACTTGAAAATGCTATACGATCGAAACAACAAAATTATATTAAAATTAAGAATGTTGTTAATGGTACTAATAAATCAATTATAAATCATCAACCTTCCATCAAATTGAAAACTGATTTTAGTAATTTTTCGTAATTTTTTTTAATATTTTAATCTTTATGTATATAACGTTTATTTTTAATCAATTTTTATTAAATTATTAATATTTATTTCTAATGAATGGTGATTAATGTTTAGATATATAAATAAGTGTTCTGTGTTGATAAATTAAAATCGACTGACAATTTCTAATAGTTTCCAGAGACCAATATTAATTTGTAGTAATTGTTTAATAACTACTTAAAATATCCCGATGTAGATAAATGTATTGACACAGATTCATAGAAAAAAGTAATAAAATTTCAAAGAAATTACTAGTTTATGAAGGTATAACTTCCCACAATTTTTGTAATGTATATCCTTCTTTGAGACTCTCAATAGCTAAACCTAATTCAGGCGCATAAACTGGCGGTCTGTCTCCATCATGTCCGCCATCGGCTAGATATGCTGTCAAAACATTGGACATTTCTCCTTTTGGTTCTTCAATATCTTCATAATCATCGACGAATTTTTGATTAACATGCTCATCAAGCTTGTTCGTCGTACACCACTTATACTCAACACCGAATATCGGGTTGTTCTTATAAACCGTGTGCAGTGATATCAATTCTTTGTGGAGTTTTTGTAACGTCTCTTCGGGATCTATACGGAAACCTAATACGTAAGAGCCGCTGCTTTCTGAACTTGCTACAACTAGAGCTGTACCGAATTTCGAGTCGCGTATTTTAATCTATAAATCCAATTAACTATCAACTCGACTATTATTTTATAATTTGTTTAATTACCGTTTCGATTTGTAAGTACGGTAGAGATATGTTGAAAGCTTCATTCATGTCAGCGAACCATACTATTCGAACGTTGGTCGCGACGAAAGTACCAAGACTGCCTTGATCGCTGGACAAATTCCAAACGCCGTGAAGTGTTGTAAATACCTGTTCTAGCGGTAAGATTTTTAATTGTTTATTAAAAATAACAGCGCCGCGAAGTTTCAATTCTCGATACAATTTCGACGACATATACGCCCTAGAATTTTTATCTGTATTAATTGTTTCATGCTTATTTTAAATTTACTTATGGACACCCATAACAGACGTGAAATGTCTCATATTTCCCGGTACTAAATTCGTAAAAATAAATTCGAATCGTATTTTATTCGATAATGTTAGAATGTGGAGAGCTTGGGTTGTTCCTCGTAGTTTCTAAATTGTTAAATTTTCATTTTTTTATGATAATGAAATGACAAGAAAATCTTACAGAATTGACAATTTTGGTTGATATTGAAACCATACAATTATAGCCGATTGCTGTAAAATTAAATTATTAATAATTGCACAATTTTATTATGAGTTTATACATAAATTAATGCGAGGGCTCGACAATGAATGCCATAACACACGAATATTTGTGATTATTAAACGACCTCTATCGCCACCGTTGCCTTTAGTATCTTCGATATTTTCTAAACGATCCACGATTTTCTCACCAGTTATCAACCGCATTTCACTACAATCATCATATTGGAAAATTTGTTATTTTTTTTTAATAAAACTCACGAGAACGGCATATCAAATTTAACGTCTTTATCTTCCCATGTAAGCGACATTTTGGTTGATTATTACTGAAAATATCGACCAATAATCGCTTAGCAACTCAATCAAAACATTTACTAGTTTTTGAAATATTTCTTTATTTTCGTTTTGTTAATAACACCGAATAATTTACAATAATTTAAAACAAACATAATTTCGACTTTCTAATACTTTCTCCCAATTGGCACATAATTAATATGTTCATCTTCCGGTTTTGGTTTCGGTTTCGGCACATAAGGATTCTTCAACGGATCTAAATTGAGTCGATAAAGACTCGGTGCTTCATGGCAATTCACGTTGTACCACCAATCGCAGGCAAATTCTGCTTGGTTGAAAATGGTGCCATTTGTGCACAAAAACGAGGCACCTTGTTCGCCTTCACGACCATCATGGCACACATGGTAAGCCTTTTTATTGTAACAAAAATGTGTGAATTAAGAAATATTTAGTTTGAAAATTTACCTGACATCCAGTTTCAACGTTGGCATAAATACCAGGAAGGGCTGGAACGTGTTTACATGAGAAACTAGTGGGTGGTACTGAATGGTATAACGGGTAATCAATGCCTGGAGCTCCTGGGATTTTACTGAAATCCTGCTGTTGTTCCTTTTCAGATTGACGTAATTTCAACGGAACATGCCCATAACCGCCATACTATTGTGTTCAATTATTGTTTATTTGTATTTGAAAATTGGAGATACTTACAAGAGTCACAGCTTCGGTTACGAAAATTAAAGAAAATACAAATAGTAAACGTTTGTCCATTGTGTCACTCTCACGGATAGAAGCGGAATGAACGGCTATTTTACTTATGTCGCCACTATGGGTCACATATAACTTTCCCTACCCGTTGGACCATTTTTGCAACAATACCAAAAAAATGTCAATTTTATTCGAAAATTAGAAATTTATTGCCAACATGAATATTTCAATTGCAATTACAAACAATAATATTTCTAGTGTTCCCTACAGGTTGTTTTAAACGCACTTTTGGCAATAAATCAGATCGCCTTTCGACCACGCCACTGGCATTACACAACCGAAACTGTAATAAGTTTGATTTACCCTGTGGTCATTATTTCACAATGCCTTTCATTTGCTCTACTTTCGGATCAACTGTGAACGTTACTTAAATTGGCGATTTAACTATTGTTCGGTAAAATTGAAGAAAACAACAATTAAACGAGAATTGTTTATTTTCCATCTAAATTATAACAATTTATATCGAACATCCCATGGGCGGTGTGTCGAATATTTCAGTCAGTTTCATGAAGTCGTCGCAAATACGGCGACAACTCCAATAAAAGCTACGAAAGAAAAAAAAATTATTGGAGGCCTATAGTAGGGCACAGAGACAGATTTTATTAATTGGACAAATTCCAAAAAAATGTAATCTATCTCTGTTTGGTAATTATTGAAAGTTCACTTCCTTACATGTGATGCGTAATCATCTGGTGATAGGGAAAGATCCTTTAACAGACTATTATTAATTTTACTATATTTGAACTTTCTTAAAATTCTTAACGATTCATATGGTAATAATGGATAGTAATTATTATTATGGTAAAATTGCGGTGTTATTGTACATTTAACAGGTTCTCTAATAAGATATGTTGTATCAACTGTTAATGGTGTATAAATTTGTCCTTCTGGTGCAACATATCTGTTATCAGGTGCAATACGAATCTAAAAAGAAAACACAGATTGGATGCATTATAAAAATGTTCGCAATTAAAATAATTGCCTTTATTGTATTAGACGATGGGTATTGTTTATGTGGAAACAAACGATTTGACATCCTTTGTAATAGATGATAACCATCAGGTAAATACAGACCATTTTGTTGGTATTTATTTAAAAGTATACGATCAGGATGGAAAGCCGCTTCCGGTATTTTACCACCTTGTTCTGGTAATAAATGTTCACGAAATAATTGGCGTTTTTGCTGCAAATTCAATACAAAACATCGTTATTGTGTAATTGTTATAGAAACGATTATGTTGAACATTATAAACCTTTCTCTTTAAAATCGATTTTAGTGAAGGTTTATTGAATTTAACTATTCAGTAACAGATTAGTTCCGTGCATCTGGAATAAGCAATTCTCTTTAATTTTACATATTTATAGTGGTCATTTTAATCAAACAATTGTAATACAAGACTAATTACAATTTTTCTATTTCGCAACACTAAAGGAATGATAATAAAAAGTCTAAATATAATTTTAGATTGTAGAAAGGTGCATATACAGTGGCCGCTGTTTAACACCTTCACTTTTAAAGCTCCCGAATGACTACAAATTCAAATATCCAAAATTTCAGCTGCACAGTATATTCAGTCTATGAATTAATTAATTATACTTTTATAATCATCAAAATGAAATTTTACGATAACGGGCACTGTATTAGTACCCTCTATTAGTAATTTTCAAAATCGGAAAGCGATGCAGTTTTTTTTTTGAAAATTTCAAAAATATAAACAATTAAGAAAGTGTATGTTGACGTGAATAACGACGTTCAAGTTCAAGATCCGTAGAATGATTCTGCTCTTATTTCGCTTGTTGATAATGACATTAGAAGAAAGTTTTTAATTTCGAATTCAATTGGATAATTTAGGGATTATTATTGTGTCATGTTTACGTTGATAAAAACAACAAATATGCAACTGGTTTTGATTTAGAGAATGGTTTATTTACAAATTGCATTATTTAAACGCCTTTTACTTTAAAATAAAATCCAAAATTATATAAATAAATCTTACTTTTCCTGATGTTGTTAATCCTGTTGCAACAATCGAGGCTAAAAGGACATTTATTGTGAACAACACAAACATTACATAACGAATTTTTGACCAATCCGTCTTTAATGATAACATTCTATATTATTTTTATTCTTATTTGTTACGTTAACTTATACGAAACATAAATAAGTTATGAAAGTGGCTAGTACAAAATGTTTGGATGTACTAAGTTCTATTGTAGAGAAGATCTTAATATCGTTATAAAGATCCCCCCTTCTGACAAACAAAATGCAATTCACTACTTTACAATGAGGATCTTTGTCAAGAACGGTGTAAATCGGAAATCAAACAAAATACAGTTTGTCAAAGTAAAGGTTTCCATTTACTTTTCAAAATAGTCATCTTTTTATTTTATAGTGCTTATTAACACTGTTTAGATAAAATTCACAGTTTTAACGTGCTAATAATTTGTTGTTCCTTTTATTGTTCGATCTTTATTATTTACTTTCTTCATGATCGTCCTCAATATCTTGTCTGGTCCCCCCCAATTCGCCACACACCAATAATACTAATGTTCAACTATGACCTTACAGTGAATGTTACCTAAAAAAATAATTCAACAATTTTATTATTTCCTTTGTTATTTTACTATCGCTTCTGCTTGCGTCATAACAGATGCATTTTCTAAATATTTCTTACAGACCGTATGATAATCATCAAAATAAAACGAATCCCATGAAACGTTGACCTATAGGTGCGGTATTTGGAAAAAGTTTTCGGTAATAATCAGTAAAATAAATAAATTTAGTAATTTTGATACAAAGCAGACAAAATAACGCCTAATTTGGAGATACTGACATAAATTCCATTGGAGTTACTGGGTTTTTAATAAACACCCATTTGTAAAAGTGCTAAATGGTGGATGCGCCGGGCAGAGCTGCGGAGGGTACGGGTATAAACTGGAATTATTATCATTTTGAGGTAAATATGCATGAACTCTATTAAAATAATTGTTTGAAAATAGAACGTATTATGAAAATAGGAAACAACTGTACTGTCTAAATCTCTAAAAATTAATGTTATTGAAATAAAAGCAACGCTCAATATCCTCCAAGCCTAGAATTTTTACATTATTTCAGTATTCAGTTTAGCACTTTATTCGTATTTCAACTCGAGAGATTATTGTTTTTCCCTACTTTTTAGGTTTTGTTTGTTTAAAAATTTGAACAATATAGAATTCAAGCTAAATGTATTTATGTTTAAAAATATTCTAATAGACAGTTATGTAAATTTGTCCAACTGACTCGGTTTAGTCTTTATTAGAACTGTGAATGGTTACCATCTATTTGCATATCTCACCAAAAACAAAAATGAATTTGTTACTAAAATTACCCAAAATTACTCTTATAACAATTATTATTACAATAACAAATTGTCACGAAAGTTATAAAGTGCCGAATTGGAAATTTCATTTTATTCCAGGCACCACAATGGGGGTGAGTTTTTGAAATTTACCAAATTTTCGGTTATTTATCAATTTTTTTGTTGTTGTAAAAACAAAGCTTTTTGTGGCTGCTGCAATACCGTTAGAATTACCAAACAAGAACATCTACATGGCGTACAATTTCGAAGCAAATTATCGCATACCCGGCAACGAAACCTTCTACGAATATCCACCGTTAATCCAAAGACGTATTGATCGAAAATTAATTTACACCGCCTTGGAAACTAAAATGGAATCGTAATTTTTCTTACAACATCTAATAATCTGGCGAGTTTAATTTTTGGTTATTTATTTATACAGAAACGGATATCCGGGACGTGCTTGTTTATTGAGGACGATCTGTGAAACGGCCCGACATCCTATGCACCACGTCAATGGTGTTTTAGGCGATATTCTTCATTTAATTTTCACGTAAGTCCTGCCGATTCGTTAAACGAAAATATAAAGAAAATCGTGTATTTCCATAAATGTAGGCCGTCAACTTCACGTAATGGTAACCTAGTATCGGAATATGAGGAAGCTGAGAAATTAGGTAAAGAGAATGATTGTGTTAAATACAATAAAAATTGTACTGTTAGTTTTCTTGATTTGATCAGTTGGATTGGTAAATCAATTTAATCGAATAAATATTATTGATAATAAAATATTTTATTTGTTAAAGATTTAATTTAATTTAATACGTGAACAGTAGAGGAGATCTAAACATAAAAAAACGTCGTTGTTGCAATTAAACTAGGAAAACAATTTTCTATCACCACTAACTACTAAATAAGTTGTTTTCGCTCCAGATAGAAGGCAATTTAAGTACAATCATCAAAATTAATATTTAATTGACTGGAAAGCATCTACAATTTAAGTTGCATTTGAAACTCATTAAAAAACGTCCGTTCGATAGCTGACTTATAAATGTTTTACATTTTAAAACTCATTAAAATTGCTTGAACACATCTCCAAATAGTCACAGATTCATACTAGGCACCCCCAAACAAAATATCACCGATTGGGATGTGATAAAATTTGAATCTGTGCAGAGATGACTAACAGGTACTTAAAATAATGTTTTAATTACAAATCCATTCAATTGAATGCTTAACAGGTTACCCCGACTAGAAGACTAAATGCAATCTATTTTTAACAGGAATGTCCCCAGAGCAATAGAATATTTTGACAGAAAAAAAACAATATTTAGAATTTTTTGATGGATATTATTGATCCCCAAATCGTTTGTTGAATACGTTTTGAACATTATTAAATATTTCATCAGGATTTTTAGTTGCATCAATTTTTTCAACTAAACCCTGATTTTCATAATAATCAATAACTGGACGTGTTTCTGTGATGTATGTATTGAAACGTTTCTTCAAACTTTCTAAATTATCATCAGAACGGCCACTACCAGCAGCCCCACGATTCAAACAACGATCAATACAAATCTATTTGAATAGAATATAATGATATTGTTACAATTTTTGATCGATAATTTAGCTAAAATACCTGTTCAGGACAATCGAAAAATAACACAAACTCCAATTTAACTTTATTTGCAACTTGTTTCTTCCAACCATCTAAATTATTTTGATTTCTAGGGAAGCCATCTATTAAAAATTTATGCTTATCGGATTTCGCCATTGCTTGCTCTAATAAACTACAAGTAATTTCAACAGGTACAATTTTGCCTTCACGTATATGATTTTCAATTAATTCGCCATATTTCGAATCGGGTTTTGAACGTTCTTCGCGCAATAAATCACCAGCCGATAGATGAACAAAACCATATTTCTATTAAATTAATAAATTATCAACAAATTCGTAATATTATAAAAATTGCTTACGTTGACGATTTTTTGGCATTGGGTGCCCTTACCAGCACCGGGGGCACCAAGAACGAAAATCACTTGCGGTAACGACATTCTTCTTATATTCCTAATAAAATTAAAAACGGTTGATACCATAAAAAATAACTGAAAGAGACTGGACAATGTTTGTTATTCAAATAGAATTTGAAAATGTCAATTAATCGTCATTTATGTTTATAAGCATAAAATTAATTAATTTATGAATTAAAAGATTAGTGACAACTACAAATATGGGTATATCATAATAAATAAAAGATTATTTTACCGATAAAATTAATGATTTTGCACAAATATCAAGGAAAATTTTGATTGTTTTTGGAGGAAAATTATGTCACGTTGCAACTTGAGATTTCAATAAATTATCAATGAAAATTAAAATTTCAACAACAATAAATCAATTAAGTCAAATAACAGTTAGTAAATGATATCGATATAATTAATAGTAATTTATTAATAATAAATTAAAGTCTTACGATAATTTTTATGATTAAAAAAAGCTATCGAAGTGATATTTAGAGGTTATTATTGGTTATTATCACCACAAGAACGCGCATCATTGCATATAAATATATTTGATTTTATTAAAATAATAATAATTAATTTAGGTTTACCTAATGAAATTGCTGAAAAATTGCGAGGATTGATGAAAATAAATTAAGTAAATTTATAACAAAATAAAAAAAATCAATTACTAGAGAGTGTCCTTGATATTAAATTGCCGGCGCGGCACTGTTGCCAGATGTCGTTAGCGGGTTCGTTCAAACGAATCGATAATTTCCGTTGAATGTCGCCGATTTTTTTTATTATTCTCTAACAATTAAGGCGCGTTCACACTAAAAAATAATCCAAAATAAAAATATAACATGTGTATCCACAGTATTTCATCTCGCAGTTGGCTGTGTCTTTCTTAAGTAGTATCGTAACTTGATTCACACTTGATATTTGATAATATATTTTCCAAGTGGCCGAACCAAGTTACGATACTAAAAAAAGCACAACTGCGAAATTAAATATTGTGGTACAGCCGATGAAAATTTGACGAATATTAGATTTATTTACAATAGTTACAATACTTATTAAGTAAACGATTGCTGACTGCATTGAATAAATTAAGTTAGAAACTGAATTTATCGATCATGAGGATGTAGCATATCGTCACATTTGATTACATAATCGACTTGTTTTATCAGTTTATAATTAGAAATATGTACTTGTGCAATAATTAAAAGTGGATTTGCACTTGAAGATCCGATGGTCTTTGCGCATGCTCCGATGAATTTGCATTACGGTTAATGTTGCATCTAAAGGTGCATTCCCACTACTCCTTTAATCATACCCTATCACCGTATCAGTGTATTTTCCAATTATGAGCATGTTCATATGTCAAAAACACAATTTTATATAAAAAAGGCGCGTCAACATGTGAACATGCAGTTAATAAAAAAAAATTAATTTGAAGCTGGACATTTACCTCTAATAATCACATGCCAAGACACGTGAGTCCACCTTCGCAATTCCCTGGTGGAAATGAGTCTCGGAATAAACATTTTAAAAGTCTTATTTTCTCTGCAAATCTCTGAAAAAGTCTTACTTTCTCTGAAAATTCCGAAAATCTCTGAAAAAGTCTTAAAATGGAAATAAATTCGGACTAATATTATTATTATTTTTGTTAGTATTAATACTAATATTTTAAGACTTTTTCAGAGATTTTCCAAATTTTCAGAGAAAGTAAGACTTTTTCAGAGATTTTCAGAGTCTTATTTCCACCAGGGTTCTTTCCAAATAAGTGGCACCATTGTTCTTAAATTAAACACTATGACATCACTTTATAACAATGGATGTATACAATGAAATTTAAAAATTTTCAAAAAGCCGACTACCATAAATTTTTTTGCAGTTAGCAAGTAGGTGCCAAAAATTGAGCACAGCCTAAATATTTGTTAGTATGGCGATTTGTAGCCATTAATTTTTTCGGGGGATTAAATAAAAATAACAATTTTCTAGAAAATAGATCGCATTAGTTGTGACGTCAAAATGACGTGGAGAAATTTGATTTGGAGTCATAAGTAGAGCAAGGCATGTGAACTCACCTTAAGATTTCGTACACTCCAGTTGCATTATAAATGTTTCTGTCTCTGTTCAAATACTGGCGATTTGATAATTTCGTCTCCGTTCTATGTTCCCCACCGGTAAATATCTTATGGTGGGGACTTGAAATTTAACTCCAATCAGCCACCTTAGTTTTTATTGCGTCGTAACGAACTCATATTGAAGCTACGAGTGGTTGACTATATTGTCACTATAGATGAAGAATTGATTAGGTATCACAATGCGCAATACCGGCTGGAGCGCCGCGCTAACCTTGATCCTAGTATACGAAGGTAACGTCATCACTCTCTGTAGGGAGTGAAACCTTGCACTGGTCATAAGGTTTCTGTTCAGAAAAAATAAAATTAATTAGTAATTACTGATTAGCAATCAGTTACTTGAAAAAATTGAACTTAAGTTTTTAGTGTTCTTTTTGTGACTAATGTAATGAATAAGCTTGATTGGAATTCTAGCTAGGACTTTTCGGAGAGGGGGAAACGTCACTCTGATATTGTCCATTGGGTACGAGTTAGAGAATTTCAGCAGATCTGGCATCATTGCTTCTTCCGATATGGCGCGTAATTTGAATATAAGCCTTTTTAGAATTGACGCACGGTACAATTTCGTTAAATCTGTTGCGAATTTCCGTGTAAACTACTACAATTTTGTCTGCAAATAAAATTCTTTAGAATTCTACTCCTTATATAACAATTTATTCAAAATTATCAATTGACAACAAATTCAACAATATTATTTGTTTAAAGATTAGTACAACTAACTGTTCTATGTTAATTGAAAAACAGTAACAAAACGGCAAAACTTGTCAGTTATTCTCGTTAGGATACAAAACTAGCGTTGTGTTTGAAAAAATTATGTTTTTAAACAGATTTCTATCAATACTGCTTCTATTATTAGGAAATCTTAGTGTATACTTACAGCAAACTTATAATGTGATTAATCCATTTCGATTTCCTTACGGACCGGTACAAGCACCTTTCATCGGGGTAAAAACAAATCAAAATAATTATAATTACAAGATTATTAATAAAAAATACAGATATTTTTAGCAATATCACTACCATTAGAATTACCAAATTATAACGTGTTCTTTTCGTATAATTTCGAAGCCAATTATGTGTTACCATCAAATGAAACCGGCTGGACATACCCCCCGATTATATCGAAACGCACATGGGATAGAAAATTTATCTACGACATACTAGAATTCAAATTAAAATCGTAATATCTAAACGTTATTTAAAAAAAAACTAATTACACAATTTCAGACATGGTTATCCTGGCAAAGACTGCCTGTTGAGGATGATCTGCGAGGCTTCTATGCACAGCTCAGAGAATACAGGCGTTCTAGGCGATATCCTCCACATATTGTTAACGTAATTTAATTTTAAATTTTTGTATTATTTATTGTTGATATCATTATTTTAGTCCATCATCGTCGATAAACAACATCGATAATGTTTATGAATCGGCGGAATTGCACGGTAAAACAGAGAAGAATTGCGAACAATACAACAAAAACTGTCCAATTAGTATTCTAGATTTAATTAGTTGGATAGGTAATTATATTTAAATAAAAATTAAATATCACATATTGTTTATTTATTTTCATACAATTTCAAATCGGGCAATTGAAACTAGAAAAATAATTTGTTCAACCCTGCTTCGTCGTCTTTTGAAAAATATACACAATAGAAACAACAACAAAAATTAACTAAAAACATTAAAGAAAACAATAAACCACACATATCTCATTTATACTAAAATAATTCACCAACTTTCAAACGGAATTTATTGATATGTAAAATAATTCCACAAATTCAAATAAAAATGTGGCCATTTATTCTAATTCAAGATACTTAAATTATATTTAACAATAATTCAAGTTTTCTCTTTTGAAAAATACAATGCTTCTTCTCTTTATCATCATTTATATTAAAAGACAAAAAAAATTGTCGTTATAAAATAAAGACGCCACAAAAATAAATTTATTTATTTAATTAATTAAATATTCCTTAAAATATTTTATGAAAATAATCAGTCAATAGTGACTTGAAGCGACCAGCGCCAATTCCATCACAATACTATTATTATTATTATTACTGTTTATTATTAATTATTATCATTATTATTATTTTAAATTAAACTACAATAACAGATGAAAACAAAACATACAAAGCAGGTAGTCATGCGAGTTTTCTTGTAAATAAAAAGATCCAATTAATTACGATGAATTTATGATGAATCTAATTAAATGTTAATCAAAATAAAAACAATAATGCGAAATATGGATTTTAAAA
>JAZBGW010001875.1:0-13510 GCA_037464815.1 Mylabris variabilis | reverse complement strand
TACTCGGTCTCGCCACGAAGCACAGCCTCGCGCAAACTCGCGTTCTCTATTCAAACCTGTCGGAATCCCTACCTTTGCACACTAGTATCGAAAATAGCTATTTCCTCAACAATACCGTTTTCCATTGAAAGTTTGTTAAAGACAGGTGCTTGAAATTGTTGTTTATTACTTTCAGATCATCCAAAGGCAAAAAAAAAATAATTATTTTGTAGAACATTCAGATAGTTATCGAATAATTCCAATTGATAGATAATCGTTGAGGTTATCCAATAATTTTTTTTTTGTAACATTAACTGCGAAAGTTTGTTTTTCCAGTGAGGTTTATCGGTTGTAAAGTCTATAATACCGACACACATTCATTTCATCCTTGATTACTACACTTGTTAAGGAAAATGCTTTCTCTCACTATCTCAACTTTTACGCACAGAATCGACAATTATCGGTTTTACCTCCCCGGCGAAGTTTATGTTTAGTCTACTACCATTTATGTAGCTGTGCAATTCTATTTACAATACAATTAAATATCTAGTAAATTGAATTTTCGTCAGGTTACAATAATTTTGAAATGATTGTCCTCTTAAATCAGACTTTCGTAGTTAATTATTAAAAAAAATCTTGTTCGATCCGCTTGTCTAAAGACAGGAAATTCCGACAGACTTGGATGAGACCCACTCGTTTGCACGAGGCTGTTTTGCGACGAGACCTTGTATGTAATATCCGGGCACGCTTCGGTCGTTCGTCTAACTAATGTACTATATCTCGACACGAAACACAACCTCGTGTAGAATCGTGTTGTCCATCCAAACCTGTCGGAATCCCCACCTTTGCACACTAGTATCGAAAATAGCGATTTCCTCTACAATACCGTTTTCTATTGAAAATTTGTGAAAGACAGGTGCTTGAAATTGTTGTTTATTACTTTCAGATCATCCAAAGGCAAAAAAATAATTATTTTGTAGAACATTCAGATAGTTATCGAATAATTCCAACAATCTACAGACGACGTTTAAAACTGATAGATAATCGTTGAGGTTATCCAATAATTATTTTCTATAATTAACTGTTGAAAATTCGAAAAATATCGAGTCAACTCAATGGATTTATTACATTTTCACTTTTTAATGTAATTCAATAAAAGTTTTAATTTGTGATAAATCAACCAGATCGATATCAATTCAATAAATATTTACCGTAATATTTTTAAAACGACAAAAATTCTTTCAATCTCGATATTTTTTTTTCGTAATACAACCAACAAACACAACCACAAATAATTAACAGTGAAATCTACAACAAATAATTGCTATTCTATTTCTACTGTTAGATGATTGTGGTCGAATATTTCAGAAAGAATTCCGATCATCTACAAATATTATTATTTTATAATATAAAATATTCTAACGGATCATTGGACATAAGTTTAATACAATAAAAATTATTGTAACAAATCGAATTTATAATATTTATCATTAGATGGAACTTATACGACCTTTAACATCCACCGAAACACCTACGTATCTATACTACAACATGCATAGGTACAACAGATATAAGGTGTTTACTTTTATGTATGGGGGTGGCGATAAATAACAACACTGTCGTTTCCTTCACGAATGTAACTGCAAGTATAAAACAGTCAACGATTTGTCAATGACTGTTGCAAGTAGTTTTAATCAAATAAATGTTAGAAGAATGGAGAGAAAGATGTAATTTTTTATATGTGTATGTGTGTATACGTCAAGTAAACGTGCCTATGTTAAACAAGCTACAATGTATGTTTCTAGTGCCGGCGATATAACGCGTAACGTATAAAATGTGGGCGTACTATCATCAGGAACTGTCAATGTGGTGGAAAAGAAGAAGAAGAAGAAGAAGACGACGACAGCCAAAAACAACGACGCTATCTACTAGTTGACAATTGCAAACTGTACTCACACACGACTTTAAAGAGGATGCTGTTTATCTTTGTTAAATAATGGTATTTCTATTTTGTCTACGGTGAGAACGTTTCTGTCTACAGGGTGTCCGGTCTGGCGGTGTAAAATTCGGCTGTTTCCACCAAATTAATAAACCGATTTGAATAATGTGAAAGGATTTGTAGGGCAGTACCTGGAGGAGATTTACGTAAAATTAGGACCTTGTAGTAACTCATTTGGAGCTCTTTTGCAGTTTAGTGGCCTCTCACGCTGAGGTCTGAGGTTCAAACATCGCCGGGGAGCCAGCGATGAAACAAAATATACAAAGCAACGACGGCGTGAGAGAGCCCATTAGGCATCAAGGTATGCAAAGATGCAGATCCAAACCTGCCCTGAAGTAATGCCAACAGCGGTTCCAGGGCGGAAAGGATCAAAGAAAAAAAGTAACTCATTTGGAAGTTGATCAAAAACAAGTGACTAAGAATGACTCCAACATTGATTTTTTTCGTTTTAAGAATTAAAATACAACAGATCTTCACCGGTTCCAGAAAATGATGTAGAAAAACGAAAAAAAAAACAATGTTGGGAGGATCTTCCAGCCACTCTAAGTCGTTTTATGTGTGTAGCCCAATTTTGGCAACCTTTTGACCAACCTCCAAGTGAACTTCGAAGTTCTATTTTAGCTACAATGTTCTCTATGAAATATTTTGCGAATCGCTCTATTAGTTTGATGGAAACGGCCAAATTATATATTCCCAGGCCGGACATCATGTCTAAATTCATTTACGAGGGGATATTGATAAGTAGTTAGCCTAAGTAGCTGACCTGACAGTCGTTGCTCTGCCCAAATTCTAAAAAACTAACAATAAGTCAATTTTACGTCATTTTACCTATAATCAATTCGCTTGATATAGCAACTCTTCCAATTTTAAGCTGTAATACTTTTCTTTCAGATTTTTCTTCATATCTTTCATATATTTTTTTAAAGGAAATAAAAAAAATCAACCAAGTATGTCGTTCCTGTCGTCAGCTATGTATACAGAGATAAAAATCTAAATGTACCCGATGAAACTCCTATTAGTTAGCGAGCGATTTGAAATATCTTTCAAGGGTTTGTAGGAGGGTGTCTAGAGATCATTTTAGCAAAATCCGAGCTTCTTAGCTCATTTTGAAGTTGGACAAAAATTGCTCGCTTCTGACGATGTCGCGATTTTCAAAAACGAACTAAACACGCAAAACTACCTAAACTGACTCGCGGATCCTCCTAACATTGATGTTTTTTTTTTGTTTTTCTCTATTTATTTCCAGAGGCAAGGAAAGTGTTTCCATTTTTTCTAGAATACAATGGGGAAAAACGAAAAAAATCGATGTGAGGAGCGTTTTTCAAAATCGTAGCCTTATCCGAAACGAGCGTTTTTTGACCAACTTCTAAATGAGCTACAAAATTCTCATTTGGCTAAAATGATCTCCAGGCACCCTTGAAATATTTTCTCAATCGCTCGCCAACTTACAGAAGTTTCACATGAATCGTATACATTTATATTTTCATCTCTGTATGTTTGAGAATATTAAAAAAAAATACTTTCACTTTACCCAAATTTTCCGATTTTCCGGATAACTTTTTCAATTTTTCTTTTTATAAATCCCTTACTCGGATTCTTATGCACATTTAAAAAAAAAGAGTTAGCCAAATTTTTCGTTACTAATTGATTTGTTTGATACATGCAACTTTTCAAATTTTACGCTACAATACTTTTTCAATATTTTTCCTCATATTTTCCAACTTCCTGGGCAACTTTCTTAATTTTTCTTTTCATAAAAAGTTTCCTTGGACTCTTACGTACAGTTATGTGCATAGAGTGGGAAATAGCCGTTCTTTTAGCTGTGTAAATCATGATTTCTTAAAGGAAAGAGAGTCGGCCCATCTAAGACTCTGTAAATAAACAAGATAACACCCTTATTCCGAGCTACTCCTTTTTGGTTGAATCTCTTTCTTTTCCAATTCTGAGTGGTCAAACACTTTAAGGACCTCCCGCGTTAGCCTGACTTAAACAGCCACACAACTATCGTCACCTTTTCTATGCACCCAGCTGTACATTTTAAAAAAATAATTAGCCAAATTAGTCAAGCCGTTCTTAACTAAACACAGGAATTCATTTTTATTTATATAGATGTGAATTTTTGAAAACAGCATGCCCGAGAAAAAATCTGATTTTGATAAAAGTGAAGTCTTATGAAAATTGGTTTGCAGACCAAGATCCAGGATTTTTCAAAATTGTTAAAAAACTTAAAATTATTTTATAAACATTGAACTAAATGTGTCACAGTCTCAGAGGAAGGTTGAATTGAAAAAAAATGTTTTAAAATATCATACCATTTTTTTATGATAAGCTAAGTACTCATCAATATCCCCTCGTAATATTGTCCCTGTTTATTGTTATCGTGCAATATCAAAGGGCTGAGAAATGCATGCCCCATAACATTATTGTAAAAACACCATAAACTATACACGATAGAAATGTTTATCATCTAGAAATTTGACGGAAAAGCGCTATGGTGTTTTAACAAATTTACCAACAATTAGGGTCAAGATCTTTACACACAAGGACCATTTTGATTGTTTGATTTTCCATTGTTGGGAAAAAATTTCACCAGTTGTACACTAGGGAATTCATTCGACTATTTGATGAATTCTAATTAGGCGCCCAGAGGCTAGCCCAAAGTGATGAAAAAATAACATATTCTAGATTTTGATCGAAAACATCATGTAAACAAAATTAATAAGTTTTTCACAGAAATTCTATAAAAATGAAGTTGTAAAATACGAATTTTCACTCTTATGACACAAATTTTGAAAAAATCGCAAGTATTTTGACATTTTGCAGAGCATAGAAATCGGTTTTGGAGTTAATATCTTGCTCATCTACTTAGTTTTCCCACACTTTTGTCTTATAGGAAGTTTTAAAATTATAAGCTTCATTCATCTTCTTAAAAATTAATGGTCACATAAACTTATAGGTCCATAGACTATACAGGATGTCCCGTAAGTCACGCATATCCCCCTAAGGGACAGATAGGGGATGAAAGTTTAAGGCGAAAACTCCTGTACCATTTTGTCATCTGACGCACTAGTAATAAGTTATTAATTTAATCATGTAGCCAATGAGGTGCTTGCTATAGTGATAAAAAGAGGGAAGGAAAGAGTCTTGACAGTAGAACGTGGAAAGCGGACCAGTTAGCAGGTTGGCGCGACAGCCGTTCAAACTAAAAGAGCATCTGATTGGTTACTTAATTTAATTAATTAATAATTACCTGTGCATCAGATAACAAAATGATATAGGACTTTTCGTGTTAGAACTTCATCCCCTTTCTGCCCCTTGGGAGGAGATGCGTGACTTACAGGACACCCTGTAGAACTAAATATTCGTTTCGTCGTTATTTTTAAAAATTGACCCAGGCTCGGACTAGATAAAATTCAAGTTGTTTGACTTATTTTTAATTTATTTGAAAAAGCAAACATTTAACTCTTGTGCAGGCTTTTTCAATTGAATAGCAATGAATGAAGGACTTTAAGAGCTAACAGATAATTAGCTTTAAAAGTTTTACGTTACTGTCAATAAAAAATATTGTTCTACCGTTTTAACAATGTCTAAAATTGGCGACAGTTAGATTCATTGAATTTCAAACAATATTGTTAGACTCAACAAGATCGTACTATAATAAAACTAGAACATGCATTGACTTACAATTAGTAATAGGAAAATATTGGCCAAACTTTAAACTTATAATTGACCATACAATTTGTATTTGTAAAACGATATTATTCTTTGATGGTCTACATTGTAAACGTTGATTATGTAAAATAAAAACTATAACACACATATTTGTACTATTTGCCTCAATTTGTAACGATGTAAAATTATATGACAATCGATTTTTCAGCCTAGTTCGATAAAATCTCTTATAATGAACTGAAATAAATACATAATCCAGTAAAGAGATTCGAGATTACAGCCTTACTCGCTATAATTTTGAATTTTAAAAAACATCTTGATGATTGAGTAGATAGAGCGGTAATCTTCAGAATCATGTCGTGCCTTCGATATTGTGTTGAATATATTTTGCAATTGTCGGTGACACATTGGCCAAAATACCGAATTTACGTGACTATTATATAAAATTTCAACATACATATTGTTATACAGGGTGTGTCCTGATGATGCGCCTTTAAAAGTAATAATGAATCCTTCTAAAATTTGCAATATAGCCGTCTCGCCACCTGAAGTACTTTTGGAAAATATTTTCATTGTTCCAACAACCCCCGTTATATAGAGCAGTGCACTTTACTCCCTTATTTTAAACAGAATTGCATATTTTTTATTGTATTTAAATTCTTTGATAAAATCGAAGGGGACTTTGATAATACGGGCTAGGGTCTAGCGCTGAAGGTTTTTCTGATATTTGGGCTTTTCATGAAATTATAAATTTTGCAGAGTTTTATTAAAAAAATCATATTTTTCAAACTATTGCAAATAAAATATTAATATTCGTAATAAAAATAGCAGAAGCAATGAGCTTTCTAGTAAAGCTTGTAGAGTTTAATAATTCTTCAAGATTTGGCTGAAATAAATCTTCATTTCAGGCAATTTTTAAACAATAATATCTTGCTTATTTTAAATGAAACATCGTATTTTTCTCTATAAACGCTGAAAGATAATTGAATGCTGTAAGATTTAATGGAAACTAAATCGCTTGTGCTATTAGAATTCCAAATTTCACCTTTTCAGCTGCCATAGTTTCGATATTATGAATTTTTTAACTGAACATTGCAATATCTGAAAAGCCTTCAGCGTTAGACCATGATTATTAAAGTCTCCTTCGATTTTATCAAAAAATTTAAAAATGCAATAATAAATATATTATTCTATTTAAAATAAGAAAGTAGGGTGCACTACCCGATATAACGGGGGCTGTTAGAACCGTCTGTATATTTTCCAAAGGTACTTTCAACGGTAAAATGGCTAGAAACCAAATTTCAAAAACATTCAATTAGAACTTTTTACACGTTTAATAGTCAATCACTAGGAGACATCCTGTATAAATATCAACTTAAAATATACAGGGTGTTTTTTAAAGGTGGTAGTTTCTGTAAAACTCCTATTAGTTGACCGGCGTTTCGAAAAATGTTTCCAGGATTTGTAAGGGTCGGCCGTCTGGAGATTATTCTACCAAAATTAGAACCTCGTAGTTCATTTGAAAGTTTGTCAAAAACGCAATGGACAATGTCTCGATTATCAAAGATGAGTTAAGCGCGTAAAACGATTAAGAATGACTCAAACACCCTCCCAATATCGATTTTTTTCGTTTGTTACCATTGCATTCTAGAGAAAATTGAAAACGTTTCCACCTTTTCCAGAATAAGATTGAGAAAAATCAAAAAAAATCAACGTTGGAAGGATCCTCGAGTCATTCTAAGGCATTTTACATGTTTGACTACTTTTTGAAAATCGCGACATCGTCAGAAACCAGTAATTTTCGATCTACTTACAAATGAGCTACGAAGCTCTAATTTTACTCAAATAATCTTTAGGCACCCTCCTATAAATCCATGAAATATTTTTTAAATTGCTCGCTGAGTATAAGAATTGACCACATTTAAAAAAAGTCACACAATAATTCTCAAAGGATATAATGTATTGTTTGTTGTTTAATATTTCAGCATGATCACCATTCGTCAATTATAAACTTTAGTACTGTTTTTCTCTCTTTTAAGCTCTCTATGTGTTAAAATACTTGTTACTTTTAATAATATAGCCAGCGCAATGAAAAATCATACACTTTATTTATAATACTTTCAATACGATGAGTCTTTTAATTTACTTATCCTATCTATATATGGTGGTGAACTTATTACACGTTATTATCATTATCATTATCACAGTCTTATTATTCTATGTTTGATATATGCACCCCTATTGTGCTATAGAATTGTATTTATAAGAGCAAAGAGAGAAATAAATCGACTCTAGTTGTTGTTACCTTCCGACTATAAATACGAAAATAATTTATTTAAATATTTTAATATAAATTACACGTGCTACAGTCAAGTTTGTCAATTTTACTATCATATAACTTGAATGTGAGTTTACACATATACACTGTCTACTTCAACCGAATCAACCTGGCTACTTTACACGGATAATTATACAGGATGTCCCGTGAGTCGCGCATTTCTTTCTAAAGAGCAGATACCGGATGGAATTCTAAGACGAAAAGTCCTGTATTATTTTGTCATCGGACGCACAAGTAATTAATAATTAATTAAATCAAGTAGCCAATCAAGAGCTCGCTACAGGAATAAATCTTGACGCTGAGGCGTGGAAAGCGAGCCAGTTAGTAATCTGGCGCGACAGCCGTTCAAACTAAAAGAGCACCTGATTGGCTACTTAATTTAATTAACTACTAATTACCTGTACGGTGGATGAAGTAATGATACGGGACTTTCCGTTATAGAATTGCCCCTTAGGAGCAAATACGCGACTGACGGGACATCCTGTATGTAACAAAACCGGTATGATGATGGAATATAAGGTCAAGTTGACCAAATTTTAAACAGCAGAGTATAGAGGCTGGAAATAGGCGTTTTAGAATCAATTTATACTTATTCCGATTTGATAAAGTTACCTTTAATATCATTTATATGTCGGTAATAAATTTTCATTATGAAAGTTATTACTCGTATCACGAAACATTATAGAAAAAAAGACGATTCGAACTAGTAAACGATATGTGAGATGTTTTAAAAAGGAAAAATATTGGATAGAATCGGGATAGAGTAAAGAGAGAGAATTGCAATAGCTACAATAATAAGAAAATAAGAAGAAAATACAAGGCAGGTGGTCTATTAGTTACCTATATAACTATTAAATTGCAGAATAATTGCTCAAATTTTATATAAAATAAAACGTATAGTAGATACCCACCATTGATTATTAAATTATCTTAAAATTAACGTTCTTACTCTCCATTTTCTATCATTTTTCATCAATTATACGATAATAGAGTAATAGAAAGTTTGCTATCTCATCAACTATTGAAATCACCAAACACAATCAACGTATGTACAATGAAAGAATGAGAGGAAAATTTTGATTAATTCCATACAAATAATAATTAAAATCAATTTTGTTAAAGTTTCATAGAAATTATTCTGAACAGGTATATGTACGATGTCAAATTAAAAAAAATTCTCCGTTTAAATACATGAAAAGACATGTCAAAAACGACCGGTGATAAGTGGACGTGATCAGGGTGATAAAACCCTAAAAAAATTACACACCCTCGATAATACAAACTGAAAACGTGATTCTTCTGTAGAATAAATAGACAAGAAATTCTTGGAATATTAATAAACAATAGCGGGTAATTAACGAGTCTTCAGATTATTAAAAATTAAAATAATTGAAAAAATTATTAAGGAAATAAAAATCTTATCTTTCAAAGCATGTTCTTGAGAATTTTTTTACTGTTTAGACAATAGTGATAGAGTTCAACATGGATTTCTTTATATTAAATATAGAAACTGTGGTAATTTTTAATGTGTTGCATTTAAAATCCTTATCAAGGATGTAGAGAGCTTTATCTCAACACATCAACATCCGTTTTCCTGTATGTGTATTTACATGATTGTTTAAATATATTTTCTTTATGGTTTAATTGACAAGAAATAGTGAGTATATTACAGTAATTTCCCTATTCCTGTTTAATGAACTCACCTTTTATGTGTTTTTTTTTATTGATGTAAACGAACGGAAAAAAGGTGTTGGCACTTACCTAAAACAAAAAAAAAATACAAATTTGTATTAATCTATAATTAAAATTATCTATCTGACAATATAATTAACTCTTTTGTAACAGACAGTTAACAATTCATCGTTTTGTTTAAATGCAAATGTCCGCCCCTTGATCTTTTTCTATTTTAATCCTGTCTTGTTACATCTTGAATATCTTTATTATAATGGGTGATTCACCTAAAACGAAACATTCTTTTGACAACTTCCGTTATTTGTCGAGCGATTCGAAAAATATTTCATTTTATAGGACGGTCCCTAGAGATTATTTTAACAAAAGTTGAACCTCGTAGCTCATTCGGAAGTTGGTCGAAAAACGATCGTTTCTGATAATGTAGCGATTTTCAAAAGCGAGGTAAACACGCAAAACGACTAAGAATGACTCAAGAATCCTCCCTATATTGATTTTTTCATTTGATTGTTCAACAAATGGTAATATTACGCATTTTTTCTAGTATGCAACGAAGAAATCAGTGGGTTACGAGTCATTCTTAGTTTTTTTGTGTGTTTAGTTCATTTTTGAAAATCGCGACATCATCAGAAACGAACGTTTTTTTGATCAACTTCCAAATGAGCTATCGGGTTCTAATTTTGCTAAAATAGTCTCTAGGTATCATCTTACAATTCGAGGGTTTGTTAATGCAACCTCATAACTTAATTTTTGATGATTTTGAGAATCTCAATAACCAAGAGAAAAAATAATGCTGAAATATTTTTAATATTATAATTGTCGTTAAATGTTTGTCAAAAGTGTAATTACTTTTTGGATTAAAAAGAAAATTAACGAGAAAAAGTCTAAAACTTATTAATAAAATTGTTTTTTGACCTTCCTGAAAAGTAGTCGTTTTTGAGATACGAGGTTGCATTAGAAAACCCTAGAAATGCTTGAAATTTTTTTCCAGTCGCTCGCCAAATAATGGGAACTTTTTGTTTTGAGTGAATCACCTGGTATAGAGCCCTAACAACTAAATAGTCGGACAAGTATACAATTTTGAAATAACCATTTATAAATCTGCGAAATTTAGTATCAATCTTACTGTATCTACTTTATATTAAGACAGCTGATATTTAGCTAGCATTTTGTGTTAATTTAAGAGTTCAAAAGTGAGCTTTCTTCGATAAATAATTATAAGTCAAGGACAAATACAGGCGTTTCGAATAGTGTTTGCCAACTATATGCTCGGACAAGGCCAATAAATGCAGTTATAATCAAGTATGCAGGGGGAAAAAGTAAAGAGATGTCAATTGTTATCGTTACCTGTCAATTATAAGTAATTTTGTCAACAACATGGCGCGTGGTGTAGCTATTGATAAGAAAGTGAGAGAAATAATTGTCATAGAGGAAAAACAATGCCAAATCGCTGAAAATTTAAGTTTGTGAAGTTATTAAGCTTTAGATATGGCGAAACATCCAACGTTAATGTTCGAGGAAAAAGTTCTGGGAGACCTCGAACAGTTACCCCTAAAAATCAAAGGATATTAGTGAAAAACTGTAAAACAAATAGGAGAAGCACCTTACGAGATGTTACGGCACTTTGGAACAGCCATTCGGGGTTAAAATTATCAAGAGAATGTTGCAGACAGTAAATTCACAAGTCAGGATTGAATTTTTATAAGCTACAAGTTCGAAATTGTTATGAACATGGAATTTGAAATTAGTGTTTCTTTAAGCTAACGAAAAACCTTGGTTAACTGAGGCTCAAAAAAATATAGATTGCAGTGGGCGAAGTGCAAAGTATCTTGGACTATTGAAGATTGGTCCAAACTCGTTTTTAGTGACAAATCCAAATTTAATATTTGCATTGGAGACCGTAGAAAACGAGTTATCCGTTCAAAACAGGAGGCATTCCATAAAGATTGTCTAAAACGTACAGTAAAATTCCCACAAGGTGTCATGATTTGGGGTTGCAGGTGTGGGCGACCTTCATTTTATCAATAACTCCGTGAATGCTACATATTATCAAGAGATTCTTGAAAAAAGTCCTTTACCAAGCATTACAAAAATGTTTCCTGATAGTGATTTTATTTTTCAACAAAATGGAGCTTCGTCTCATACTGCAAAAAGTACTAAAACTTAAATTACAAGAAATATGGCAGACGTTTAATGCGAAATATTGCACATCACGGGAAAAAACTATGCCAAAAAGAGTTCAAGCCGTAATTAAGGCGAAAAGTGATATCACATCTTATTAATATCGTCTGATAATGCTTGCCCGAACAATTAAATTTAAAATTTTGCTAATAATTTTCTTTAATGTCCAAATTTAATGTTTGCATTGGAGACCATAGAAAACGAGTTATCCGTTCAAAAGAGGAGGCATTGCATAAAACGTACAGTAAACTTGCCACAAGGTGTCATGATTTGGGGTGGCATCTCAACTAGGTGGCCAGCTGGATACCACATGCTATCAAGAAATTCTTGAGAAAAGTCCTTTACCAAGCATTACAAAAATATTTCCTGACAGTGATTTTATTTTTCAACAAGATGAAGCTTCGCCTCATGCTGCAAAAAGTACTAAAACTTAAATTACAAGAAATCTGGCAGACGTTTAATACAGAATATCACTGGTAAAAACTATGCCAAAAAGAGTTCAAGCCGTAATTAGAGCGAAAAGTGATGTCACATCTTATTAATGTCATCTGGTAATGCTTGCCCGAACAATAATTTGCCAACAAATTTTGTATCATTCTTAAAATTTTGCTAATAATTTTCTTTTATAAGCCTAAAACCTATTTTTTTCTTAAATAAACGTATCACTGACAAGCAGAGGTCACGACCTCCACATGAGGATTGAACCCCGTACACCGGAGTGCAATAAAAATGTCACGACTCTTGAACGAAAAATATCCGTCCTTTTAGTTGTGTGAACCAAGCTTTCTCCATTTTGAAGAGAAGAAGGCGTGGCGATAGTCCCATCTGTGATTTTTGGTTGGATTTTCCCTTCCACATTCTAAACTGCTAAATGTCTGCCATATTGTGAGAACCTCCCTCGTTAGCCTGACTTACACAGCCACACAACTATCGTCACATTTTTATTATACTCGGGTGTACTTTTGAGTGCGATACAAAGACTTCACCACTCAGCTATGTCAAGTCACAATTAAGCGAATAACTTAATAATACTAAATGGGCGCAAAAAACTTTAAGCGCTTTTTTCTCAAGATTAGCTTGCTATAGCGCTACAGTTTTTTAATATGTTGCTAACCTAAAGGCATGCTACAAGCCTGCAAAAGCTCGTTCCAAACTTTCCGAGGTCGTGACCTCTCCTTGTTAGAGTCAGCTAACAGTGAGAACAAAAGTAAACTGAAATTAGATTAAAATATTATTGTGCTAGTCTGAGAAATTACTATTTGTCCGAACATTTAGTTGTTAGGGCTCGTAGCTCTCTATCATTTTTGTAGAATAATTTTAAATTGCCCCCCTTGTACGTATATGCTGTAAAAGTGGTGTTTAATATATGAAAATACCTGTATTGAAATTTATTTGACATAATAAATGACTTAATCTTACAGCCTTTTATGTTGCAACCTTCCGGCGACAAATTCAACACTTTCTGTTCTAATAATAATAGAAGATCAATGTCTAATTTTGAATAGTTAACATAAATTTTTCGATCTATACCTAGGTACTAGTAGTAAGTCTTTCTAACAATAAGTAATGTAATAATATTATAACCGTTAATCTGATTTTAAATCCTTTAGGCAATGAAATTGCATGTTTGACACGTTAAAATGTAAATAATG
>JAZBGW010001874.1:0-13516 GCA_037464815.1 Mylabris variabilis | reverse complement strand
TTAGGTATATAAAATAACACCCATTGGCAAATAGCAATTGTTTATTTCAAAAAATTGAACTCAAATTATCAATGTACCTTATGTACGAGTAATTCTACCAACACTAAACACGCCCGTACCTAAAAACAATTTCAAGGTAGGGCTCTTCAGATCTTTAACAGGGCGAAACTTAACACATAATTTGCTTAAACGAAAAAAAAGCGCTGCTGCTTTAAAAAAAGTATATAATTCGTATGAAAATCCCATTATTTGGCGAGTTATTCAAAAAATATTTCAAGGAATTATAGAAGGGTTCCTAGAGAACATTTTTTCAAAATTAGAACCTCGTAGTTCATTTGGAAGTTGGTCAAAAAACGCTCTATTCTGACGATGTCGAGAATATTGTAACGAGACGTCCCGTTCGGCCACTGGTAAACGACTACACCAAGGTCAAACGCGAAACTCCAGAGTCAGGGAGCGTGCTAGCGGGCAAGACACCGAGTGGGGGCGATAAGGACCGTAATATAAAGCAGAGGCAACCTCTTCCCAACCGACTCTCCTACCTGAGGCGAACCTCTCTGGCCGTGGCTCTTGGCGATCCGGAGTAATCCGTCGCTTGTACTGTTTTACCAATTCCTGCAGTGGCTCTCGGCTACCCGGAATAATCCGTCGTTTGTATTGTCTTACCGATTCCGGCAGTGGCTCTTGGCGACCCGGAATAATCCGTCAAAACCACCAGTTCCGCAGTGGCTTTTCGGAGACCATTTATCGCACCGTACCGTACCGTACCGATTCTGCTGTGGCTGGTGGCTACGGGAATCAACCGTTCCGGACCGTAGAATTACCTTTTAGTTTTCGTTTTATTTTCCGTTTGTAAATAGCTGTGTAAATAATTGTATATAAAAATTATTGTATATAGTATTCCTGTTTGAGCTGTCTTTATCTTGTCTCACTGCTATCAGTGAGTGGCGCCCGAGTAACCGTTCGAACCTGCTTCCTATAAACATTTCTACCTTGATATTCTTTGGCCAGCATTAACCCGGGCAAAACCACATTACAAAATTAAAAATGAGTAAAGCTCGTGAAATTACTTAAAATGACTCGAGGATCATCCCAACATTGATATCATTCGATATTCACCATTTTATTCGGGAACTGGTACGAATGTTTAGCATTTTTTCTAGGATGCAACAAAGTGGGAAGAAAAAAATCACTTTGAGTCATTCTTAGTAGCTTTGTGTGCTTAGCTCGTTTTTGAAAATCCTGACTTTGTCTAAAACGATTGTTTTTTGACCAACTTACAAATGACAGGTAACTTTCTATAATTCCTTGAAATATTTTTCAAATTTCTCGCCAAATAATGGGACTTACCATAAGAACTATACCAGGCTGAAAATTTAAATGTAACGAATATGAAACTCCTGTTGGAAAGCAATTCGAAGAATATTTCAAGGATTTATCAGAGGCTCTCTAGAGAACATTTTAGAAAAAATAAAACCTTGTAGCTTAATTTTAAGTTGATTGAAAAAGCTTCTTTTTGGACAAGGTAGCGATTTTCAAAAGCGAGTTAATGATGGAACGTCCAAGAGACCTGTCGGCAAAATAGTTTATATTTCGAGCTGGCCCTAAAATAAAAAGTGTAATTGTATACAGGGTGTAATCGAAATCCCTGACAATATTCAAATCTCACTATCCCTATGTAGAATAGAATGCAATAAACATATTTTGAAGGGTCGAAGAAAAAAATTCTTACTAAAACTGGACAATTTTTGAACCATTGTTTGATGGTCGCTGGTTTTTTTTACTAACCTACCGCAATGTTGTTGTCGAGAGTTGATAAGAAAGTAGATGTCAGATAACACATCAAGAATTTCTACTGAACTGCCAACGCACGTCGTACTAACTTAGTTATTGAACATAGACACATAACACATTTAATTAAAAACTATAATAATAAAGTAGCTAATACAAAAAAGACTACAAAAATTGTTCAAAATGCCCCTCTTCCTGTTCCACACAAAGCTGTGCTCTACGTAGCAGGAAACGTTGCACATTATTATAAATGTTTGCCAGTTCTCGAATCGAGTCCGCAACTTCACGAATTCGAGTCTGTAGGTGTCCGCCATTTTGAAACGGCACTAAGTACACTAATTGTATCATGTGCCCCCCCCCCCAAATCTAGGGATTAAGGTCAGGTGAATGCGCTGGCCACAATACAGGTCCATTACATCCTATCCACCGGCCTTCAAATTGTTCATTATGCTACTCGGTGACTACATTAGCATAATCCGGCGCAAATTAGTCACTAATTAAAGTTAATATCCAAAAAATTACAAAAAAATCTGCAATAATTCACAAATACATACAATCAACAGACGCATTCCATTAGTAAGTGAAGACTGAATGTTGATTGTTGAATGATATCAACGGAATGCCTGCCGTATCAAGGCGGTCGGTATTAATTACATCTATCGCCGATACACAATTATTTATCAATAACATTGCTGGATTCCAATGGGTCTAAAAATCTTGGCGAAATTTTTAACCTCTTTTTCTCGAAAACGGAGCCCTATGGACCCCCTAATATATTATAAAAGTCGGCTCAATTTTTTGAGCTCTATACGTGGTTTGAAGATTGTCAGGGATTTAGATTACACCTTGTATATGAAAAGGTTTTGTTGCAGCAGAACCAAATTATAACTAATGAAAGAGTGCAAAAAACTGCAAGTTTTAACTTGATGGCTTGAATAGTTTCCAAGTTATAGGCACTGTAATGTTTAATGTTTTTATTTACACTTGCCAGTGGCGCGCTGGGCAAGAAGTAGGTATTAATTAAAAGCCCAAATACATGAACTATCAAAATTTAATCTTCATAGTTTATTTGAAAGGCAGTCAAAAGACGCTCATTTTAGACAATGTCGAAATTTTCAAAAAGCAGCTACATACGCAAAAAGACTCGAGAATCCTCCAACATTGATTTCTTTTGTCTCTCTTCACAGCTTTCTAGAGAAAATGAAAAATAAATGCCACTTGTTCCAGAAGAAAATAGAGAAAAACGAAAAAATCAATGTCAGGAGAATCATCTAATCATTCAAAGTCGCTTTAAGTGTACAACTGGTTGGTAAATATCTGGACATCATTAGAAACGAGCGTTTTCGACGGACTTTCAAATGAACTACTAGGTTCTGATTTTGCTGAAATGTTCTTCAAGGACTACCCTATAACTTATTAAAATATTATTCGAATCGTGATTATTTTAATTGCAACGATCCTGTTTTAAACGTGATCGATTCTTATGGAACTCCTGTTTGCTGCCGAGTGATTCGTAGAATATTTCAAGGATGTGCAGGGAAATCCTTGGAGATCATTTTAGCACCATTTGGACCTCGTAGCTCATTTGGAAGTTGGTCAAAAACTCTCTTTTCGGACAACGTCACGATTTTCAAAAACGAGCTAAACACATCAAACGACCAGAAGTGACTCGCAAACGCTCTCAACATTGATTTTTTTCGTTCTCTTCCAATATATTCTGAAATAAGCAAAAGTGTCTCGCATTTTTACCCTTTTTATATGTTTAGTCCATATTTGAACATCTCGGGATTGTCGAAAACGAGCCAACTTCCAAATAAGCTATGAGGGGTTAGGGGCTAGGGCATAGATAAGATTATGAAAACTACAAAACAGAACGTTAATTTACTAATTCTTGCGGGTTGCTATAGAGTTTCCGGTCCCCGGGAAAAAGTACCTCGCTCCCTTCGGCTCTCGTCGAGCCAGTTTTTAAGGTAGAGCGAAAAATGTCCTAGTTAGAACAAGGTCCCTACTCTCCCCCCGACACTAAATGATAAATTATATCATTGATAATAAAGTTTGAGACTCGGAATAGTAAAATGACTTTTAAGTAACAAAATTTTATGACGAGGTTCAAGAAAGGAGCTTGTCCACAGCAATTATTAGTGGTAGCACTGGGATTATTTATAACTACTACCAGATGTAGGGAGAACGGTTCCTTCCCTTCGTTTTTATAAAAGCAGGTACATAGAGATGGACAATTCATGATTTTGATTAAATACATCTGGAAGTTGTAAATAATCCTAGTGATAACACTAGTAATTGCTGTGGACAAGCTCCTTTGTTGAACCTCGTCATAAAATTTTGTTACATAAAAGTCATTTCACTATTTCCAGTCCGAACTTTACACTAAAGGCGATTATACAGATCGGGCAGTTTTTTTAGGTACATTTGCCAAACATCGATCCAGCTCAGCTGTACAATTTGCATATGAGTTAGAAAGAGATAGAGACATAATAGCTGGTCAAGCCAACAGTATAATTATGAAGGTTATTACCACCCACTCTTCGTCCTTTGACCAAATACACCACCTTCTTTTATACCAAAAATATACCTGCTTCTAATTCTACAATTTTTTCTTTAAAAGACATGAATAATCAGATGATGAAGATTTGGTTCCTTTGTCACACGGTATAACAATTGCTCATGAAATATCCCCTTATAAATGCATCAAACAAAGAAGGGACTATCTTCTTTTTTTTGGGCTAGAAAATATTTGAGAGATGAGCTTCTGGTAGCACACTTTAAATACTGAGTCGGACAATAAGAAAGATCCAAGTCCTTCCCGACAAACTTTTTTATTTACTTATTTATTTTCATCGTATTATTCTTAGCCCGGCTTCATACATTGGTCCCAACGTTGGCGCCAACGGTGTTTGCCCAATGTGTGGTCGAAGGAAATGGGGTTGGCTACGTGTTGCCGATTTTAAAAAAAAAAACATCAAATCGGTTAGCACCAGCGTTTGTCTAACCATCCGCAAGTTGGAACTTATCCGCTGAGAAGTTTTTTAACAAAATTACTGATCCAACATAAGCCAACCTTGGCACTAATGTAAGAACCAATGTGTGGAGCCGGCCTTATACAAAACTGTCTTTTTCATAAGCCGGATGGTAATTTTTTAAAAATTATTAGATTTTCAGTTCTCTTTCCCTTTTTTTTTGAATATCAGAAGGTGCAAAAACCGAACGGAGAGTAAAGATAATAAACACTAGCTCTGATTCTGTTATTGTTAACAATTAACAGAAGAAACATTACTTTGTAAAATAACAATAAAATAAAAAAAAGTCTATCGAAGGAGGAGGATTTGAACCTTACTTATTGTCAGAGTCACGATTTAAAATTTGTATCATAGAACCTCTTAGCGTACGAATGAGCGTATCCCTGTCTGATGTATTGATACCAAATATTAAACATCTCTTTGTTCATTGTCAAATTGCAAAATGTGACACAGTTAAATTATTTTTTATAAAAGACAGTTGTGTTTGGTGAAAACACTACGGGGTGGGCTATGAATTTAGGCTTACCAACTAAAAAAATACAATTTTTGGGACTTCCTAGATAAGAGCGCGGGACTCGACATTTATTTGCGGGACATCTTTACCTAAGAACATCTATATCATTTTAGCAAAATTAGAACCTCGTAGCTCATTTAGAAGTTGGTCAAAGACGCTTGTTTTAAACAAAGTCGCGATTTTCAAACACGAACTAAACACAGAAAACGACCTAGAGTGACTCGAGGATCCTCCCAACATTGACTTTTTTTGTTTTTCTTTAATTTATGCTGAAGTAGGTGGGAATGTGTCGCATTTTTTATAGAATGCAATGGAGAAAAAGAAAAGACGACCCTCGAGGCATTGTAAGTCGTTTTGCGTGCTTAGTACGTTTTCGAAAATTGCAAACTTGTTCAAAAGGAGTATTTTTTGACCAACTTCCAAATGAGCTACGAGGTCTTAATTTTTCTAAAATATTCCCTAGGGACTAGCCTATAAAGCCGTGAAATATTTTTCGATTTACTCGCCAAATAAGGACTTTTTGTTTTAGGTGAATCACCCGGTACTTTATAAGATCGCCTTAAAAGTTGTCGTTCTAAAAAATAATACACATGAGCATCTCATTTAATGAAAAATATCATAGAAGAGATAATGCTTCTATTCCCGTATTATGTATATTGAAAAGTCTAGAATCACATGTGTCAAATTTTGCTATGTGAGTTTCTTGTTGCTTTCCGGGACAAATGGCGTTCCGCAAAGACTTCAAACGGGGCAATTGAAAAAAGTCCTAGAAACTGGACGTCCTGGGAAATCCGAGACAGTTGGAAAGCCTAGCTATGATAGCCGCCATAATTTCTAATTTTTGGTCACCTATTTTATCCCTATTCCCTATATCTTTCTAATTTATGTGCAAATGGAACAGAGAGGTGGGTCTGATATTTTCCAAATGTACAGTGGCGATTAAAAAAGAGACCACCTCGTGTGCGACTGTGTAAAACAGGCTTTTGAGGGTCGTCGCAACAATGTAGCAGAATCTCAACAGGTCAGAATTTGGGAAGAAAGATATTCAATCAGAAGGAGAGGGTGGAGTTGGAGTTACTCAGTTTATTTTGTGTATTTACCGATTTTGGACACGAAATAGAAAATGGCAGGAGAATACGAAAACCAAACAATAAAAACGAAAAGAGAAAAATGTGTCAATAAAATAAAATAAATCGCAATGAAATAAAAACAGATTCTCAAAATCAAAATCCCATAAGGTATTAATTAAGAAATTATTACTATAGTAAATTTAATATTTTTATGTATAAAATTAATAAAAAACAAAATTCATTTTACTTGTTAGTAAAGTAAATTATGGGTTAGACTTTGAGTATTTTTAATTTTAATTTTTAATTACGTCCAATAGGGTCCAAGAGTTTTCTACGCGATCCAGAATTGAATTTTTTTTCTAGGATAAGTAATAGTAAAGTCCACACAAATAGAATCGTCAAGCAGTGGATTGAAAACAAAAGAATATCCGTTTTGCCATGGCCTGCCAGTAGTTCCGACTTAAACCCCATTGAAAATCTTTGGAGAATAATGGTGAAAAAATTTACGACCGTAGTTTTCGACCACGAAAAGCCGTGGAATTGTGGGAGACAATCAGCGAAACGTGGGACAAGATTCCACGAGCGGTGGTTGAGAACTTCGTATCATCCATGAGTCGGAGACTCCAGGCAGTGCAGGACAACGAGGGTGATAATACTTGATATTAACGCCCAGGCATTCAATGAAACCAAAATTTCTTTTTTTATTTTTTCTGGATTAATTTCTTATTCAAATACGTATTTCGTTTATTTATAAATACTCTTGGAAAATTACCGTTGCATTTTTTTTTTAATTACATTTCATTATTTCCCAGATTCGCTTCTCTATACAGGGATCTCGGCTCCTATTGTACATACAGCAAAAGTTAAATGGAAAAAGTTTTAGAGAAAACTTAGTGCCTTTGATAACCGGCTTCAGATTTACGATCGGTCAATTGATTTTAGAAATATCGAGGAAAAACCGAAAATGGCGGATTTCATTTTTCGCTAGTAAATCCGAGACGGCTAATTTAACAGTTGTGAAAATCTAACATTAACAGGACACTTTTTTTAAGACGAATAAAATAGCGTGTATGACATGTCTCAATCGTCTTTTGTTATCCCGCAATCCGCCTCAACTTTCATTTTCCTTATAGCCGCCATATTGGATTTTTCGATTTTTTTTTTGAAAGAGCCTAAAATTTCCAGTCTAGTGATGTATCACAAGTCTATAAAAGATTTGAGTATCATCGAAATATCACACTTCGTAAAGTTAGATCTTGGTTTTTTCTAAGGAGGCCATGATTATTTTTCAGAAAAATTAATAAGTAACGCAAAAAAACAAGCATAAACGCATTGAATTTTCGATAGAGCATGAACGTAAATATCGATTACTCAACAAGGTATTTTGAGATGTAGCCCGAACAACGACAGCCTCATAAAACTCAATTTAGAAAAATCCTGGATAATTTAATTAACCATGGAGACTTTGAAAAACCAAGAAGCGGATACAATACAAAGTTGCCTTAAGTCCTTGAACTATTATAGGCTTGTATGGATGGTACTTATTCTTATTTGACACTTTCTGTACCTCTGACTTTGACACACCATTCTACAGTTCTTAGCCCTTAGTGCTAGGGTTTCGTTGACAGCTTATAAAATGTATCTGCAGTGATTTTCATTTTCAATATTGTATTTATTTATTTACTCAATATTTTTTATTTACTTTATTTATTTATTTTTTATTATATTTTATTATTTTTTTTTGTTTATTGATTTACGTATTTTCGTTTTATTTATTTCTTTATTCTACCTTGTATAAATATACTTTAGACTCACATTAAGTTGGCGTAAGACCATGGATGCGCAGTGGAATTTGGCTATAGTAGAAGCGCGATAGAGTGTTTTCTCTTTCTCTTTCCAATACATTTAAAACTTTCTCGAATAGACACGATCGGTTGACGGACTATTCCGAAAACCTTATTTAGGTGCGCCGACTTGTGTCAACTAAATTTGGGTTAACATATACAAATATATGTATTTGGAAATTAGTTAATCTTATTTTCCGTAAAGAGGGTGGTTCTACAAATTTTCTATGGCTAAAACTGGTTCCAACACTTCCTACCTACACACCTTCTTACCCTCATTAGAGAAATAATCTGGTTCACACTAAACACTAACGAAAATATGTGAAATTCTAGCTCAAGAGTCGGTCTCTTTTTTTTTAATCGCCACTGTACCTATTTTAGCGACTAGTACTGTAGATGAAATGTAATCAATACGTCAATATTCAGGCAACACATTTAACATTTTGCTGTATTGCAATTTGCATATTTTAAGCAATGCTTAGAAAATTTACAGATTTTGTAATAATTATCAATTAAATTCATGATTTGTTTATGCTATTTCTAGCTTAGATAATGGAGATAATTAAAGGGAAAAAATACATTTTTTTTACAAACTATTTATACTTTTACAAGAGAAATTATAATATACAATAGTTTAATTTTATAATAAATATAACATACTACAGTACAATCTAATTGTAATAATTAGAAAAAGAAAATATGATAATTAATTATCCCTTCTGTTAAAATAACAGATTTGTATTTAGTATGAGTTTAAAAGAACTCATTGAACTGAATTAATTAAGAAATAACATTAAGTATAAAAAATGAACAATTATGTATCTATAATAGATATGATACAATATAAAAAAAAAGTCCAAAATTGTTACTATTACAATTCTTCATATACCAAATTTGTACTTATTTCCTTATTGTTGTCTACACTCTCATGCGAATTAAAAAATAATAATAATTAGACTAATGTGATGACAAGATATACAACAAAAAGAATTAAATAGAAATATATAAAAAAATCGAATTATTGTTACTATAAATTAATTGATCACTATATATTCGAATTGGCAACAATCGTTTGATCACTACTACTACTACTAGAAAATTATGCCCGTGGATTATCGATAAAGGCACGATTCCGTAATCGATTACCATCATTCGATGTATAACCCTTCGACATATCTTTAACATCATCAGTTTTCTCATAAAGTGCTGTTTGTGTTGTAAAACAGATACCGATATTTTTCGTTCTTGTTCGTTCTTTTTCATCATCATTTCTATTACTACCGTCAGCTTTCAATTTTTTCTCCCTTTTAATATAGGTTTGTTTATAGAAATTCGAGAATAAGAAATAGAACATAACAGCATGTAAACCGATCCACCAAACGAAAGCTTTCGGATAGTTGCAATCGATGAAGAGTAACTGGAAGGCGTGCACCATCACCAATACGAATTGCACCTGTAATTCAATTGATTTTTAGTTTTATATAAAATCAAAAAAGATAGACGAATTGGTTACCATTTGAATTGTTGTTAAATATTTCTTCCACCATAAATATTTTTGATATTGTGGTCCTAATGCGGCTATCAAATAATACGTGTACATGATGATGTGGACGAATGTGTTCAAAAAACCGAAGAAACTCGAATGACCGCCCGGTGTGAATTTCACACCGAACCATACGGACATGGGCATTATACCATGATGGATTACATGTAAAGTGGAGATGTGATCGAATTTCTTTCGCAATACGAAGAATATCTGGAAGCAAACGTTATCTGTCAGTCCTCATTGATTTGTTGGTAATTTCTTAAGCCCGTATTTATGAACCAAGCTCAGACTCAGCCGCAAGTCGTGCTCGGGCAACGTCGACTCTAACCTCAAGTACGACTTCTGTTTTATAATACTTCTCGGGGGGAAGTCAGGATTGAGCGCACGTACAATGCTCAAGCACGCCTCAAGGTAGCTAGAACACAACCTTGACCCCAAAAATAGGTTGGTGCTTAAGATTCGTATATAAAAGCAGTGGCAGCGCCTCAAGTCCGGTTTATAAATACGGGCATTAAACTTACAGTATCGAAGAATTCTGTGAATTTCGAAAAGTAATACCACCAACACCCGCGTGCCATCTGTAATCATAATTTGTTAATTCAAAATTTTGGGGGGAAATTCGTTAAATTTACCCTCATTGCTGTTGGATTTCGTGAATAATCAACCGGCTGACACCTGTAACTGTAATGTGATAGCCAACCGTTAACAGCACTCTAAAAATAAACAAATCACTAGAATTATTGAAAAAAATGGCAAAGAAATCGATGGAGTTTACCTCATAGAAGAGATAAGCGCTGAATATCACTTGAAATAAATTATAGAAAATTAAAACGTATTTTAGATTGAACGGTTTACGATTCTCCATCAATTTTGGACCGATTACTTTAACACCATAGGCGTACGCTAAACAGATGAAGAGTGTGGGAAATGGGGAGGACATCAAAAACCAATCATTGACTCGCGGATCTGTTTTAATTGAAAAGCCAAAAATTGTTAAGATTTTCCTTCAATCCATCAAATTGTTGAAACTTACCGCTTTTATTGTCCATCAAATCATGGTAACTGTCGATTATATTACGAATTAATTGAGCCATTTTGATCTAAAAAATTGAAATGAGACAAAAATTAATGGGATTCTTTACCATGGTCGTCTACTATTTATTATAATAATAACTTTTTCGTACTTGAAATATTTTTCTTTAATTGTATTTTCACTACATTTACAATTTCCGCATTAATAAGAATCAAGTAATTTCAATTCAAAACGTACAACGACAATAATTTATTATTTGACATCGTTGAAATGCTGCGACTGCAAATTGTTTTAAATTTAATTTGTGGCGCAACTGGTGTTTGTTGTTATCAAAAACAATACGGCAAAATTATGAAATTCGATCGAAATGATCGAGGGACAATCGATAAGTAATCAAATTAATGCTGGACACAGGCCTGTTTTCACTTATTGCCGAAAAATGAACGAATTAACAAAGGGATTAAGGTCGTTTTTGTTACGATTATTGAAAATCTAAGATTGAATAATTCAATACCTACTGGATAAACAAGCAAGAAACGGTGGAAAGTTGTGTAATTTTGAAAAGTGTAAGTGCATTTTTACTCTCTAGATGCAAGCAGGTCACCATCAATAGTGTTCTAATTTATTCAGTTATTTAAGAAATCGATACGAAAATCGAAAGTTTACACACACATTTTCGTAATTCTATCTTCAATTAGGTAGAAAAAAAATATTGTTTTCGTTTAATTAGTTAATTGAAGGATTTGTTTTTAATTATGACGAGGTTAATAGTGTAATAATATAATAATAATAAAAGAAGAATTGTATTTGTCGAATCATCAAAACAAACTGAATTTGAATAATAACAAGAAAGAATTGTTGAATTTACAAAAAAAAACGAACTTACCTTAATTAATTAATTTATTTGTTAATAAAATTATTAAAACAAATAATTGTATCACAGATCACCAATCACAATCTCTTTAACGTTTAAAAATCTATTCAACTGTCTCTCAACTTTCTTAAGCTTTTATTGTTATTATTGTTATTATTTATCTATTTAATCAATTATTGCTAATATTATTAAAAAAATAATATAAATCAAAATTGTTTAAATCATCAATAATAAACTTAAAAAGTATTGTGTGCGTGTATGTGTGTATACAGGTAACTATAGTCTGTCTTCGTATATTATGATCTGGCTACTTTTATAAAGTCTCCCCACCTGTTTTAATTATAGTAAAATCAACTTGACCTATCTCAAATTATTATTAATAATAATAAAAATAATAATAATAGTAATGATGGTAGTGGTGGTGTTGATAAAAGAAAACAATACCCACGTGTCCCATTCGGTTCTTTATTTTTTTTATTCATCTAATTGTCTGAGGATGCTATGATAAGTGATCCATTTATGGGTAATTCCTAATGATTAAAAAATATATTGTTTTTTTTTGTGTTTCAATTAATGATGAATTTATTCAAATGGATTCTTAGGGATTTCCAAGAATTTTTCCAAAAATATTCTCGATTTGGGTTTTTGCTTTTATTTGAGACTATAGCCGCCATTTATAACCTCTAATCATCTTACAATCACCAGTAGTATTCAAGGTCAATACAAATTTCGGCTCTTAAGTATCGTCATTTATGTATGTTTGGTTATTGGCAGTAGATAAGGTCCATAAAGATTAACGGAATTATAGCCGCCATTTATAACCTAATTTACCATCCAGATTCTATAGCCGATGTGATTGATAGTGTTCAAGGTCAAACGTTTTTCTTTTTTTTTGTGTGTTGTTATCTAAAAGATTTTGTTATTCAAATTGTTTAGACCTTGGATAATAAAAAGCAAGTGCTTTTTTTCTCTTTGATTTCGTCTAATTTCTGCAGTAGTTTAAGGAAGAATTATTTTATCGTTTTTTTTTTATCTATAATTTAAGCAACAGTTATAAGAATTCCAACTGTTGTTATTAACCGAGGTCAATCGATTTTGCCAAAGTTATCAACAAATTACACCTTTTTTCTGTTATTATTGTAATTTTTATTGTTATTGTTCTTGTCACACCTATATATGATAAAACACAGTGTAGCTAATTAGACATCTTTTCCATTTTGGTTTTGATCTAATATGAAGAATTTTTTCCATAATTGTTTTTTCTGTAGGTCTCAAAGATCAAAGAGAATATAATATTTTCATAGATAAATGTTTGTAAGATTGTCGCCATTTATAACCAACAAATTTCCAACACGTCTATTAGACGTTATTGATTGGCTACAAATTAGTTAATGTCTCGTTTTAAATGAAACAATTTTTCCCAAAAACAAATAATTGTAATCATCTTCAGGCTTTCCCGTTTAATTCAATTGAAAATCTTCCACGATACGGTAAGTTACCTAAATTTGTAATTATTTCTTCTTAAATTTATTGTTCTACGAAAAGTGTGCCTACTTTTTTATTTTTAAATAGAAATATTTTTAACTGTTTTCTTATCATCCTTTCCTATTGCTATCAACCATGATGTCAAGATCAAAAAAATATATAGAGTATCAACAGCAGCACGTTATCCTATGGGCAAAAAGGGCAATTGCCTGTTGCCCCATTAGCAGGGGGGCCCAAAGTCGAAAAGACAATATTCTGATTATTGTAGTTAAAAAATTCGACCTACTGTTGGTGAAAGTGCTCTTCTACAATATTTGGAAACAG
>JAZBGW010001873.1:1110-13518 GCA_037464815.1 Mylabris variabilis | reverse complement strand
GGCAGCAACGGCAGCGATGGCGGTGGTAGTCTGGTCAAACGGATTTCACCGCCGAAACCAGATTCGCCGCCAAGTCCAGACATTATATTGTGGAGTCCGTCCATGCGCGACACTGAATTGGTGAGTTTTCTCTTAATTTTTATAATTACCAGGGGCGGCTCGTGTATTTAGTATTTAGCAATAACATACACTGTAATAATTAGTTGTTTCCGTCTTTCTGTACGCCTCCCTTTTCTTTCTTTTCTTTTGTGGTCTATCCTTCATTATTTTTTTCTCTATTTTTCTCTTTTCCGCCTGTTTATCTATCTTTCTTTTATTTTTTCGTGGCGTTCTATACGTCCCCTCTTCATTTTTTTCTTTATTTATTTCCTTCTATCTTTCACTCCTTCCTGCTTTTTATCTTTCTCCCCTGCCCTTTTTTCTCATTTTCTCTTCTATCTTAATTTTTGTTCCTTCATCCCTCACCTATAGTGTTTCTTACTTTCCGGTCTTTTTACATTTCACTTTTATATTTTATTTCCTTTTTTATCCCCTTTTATGGATTTTTTATTTTTTGGCCCAGGTCTTCGTATTTCTTTTTTTCTCGCTAATTTCTCTTACTTTTTCTCTTTCCTGCCCTCCTTCGCCTGTTTTTCTCTCTCTTTCTCATCTTAATCTCCTTTTTATCTTATATCACTCTTTATTTCTATTTTTTTTCTTTATGTCTCTCTATTTTGCTTCTGCCTATCTTTTCTCTCTCACCGGTTTTATATTGTTTTCCTATCTCCTTCTTTCTTATTTGTCGTTGTTTCGTTCCTTATTTCTGTCCCCCTTTCATACCATTTTTATTTTCTCTCTCTTATCTTTCTCTCTCGTCAATCTTTCTTTCTTTTCTGTTTTTTATTTCTCTCACCTTCTTTAATTTTTTTACTGTTTTTCTTTCTTTCTGGTCTTTCTATACCACTCTTTTGTCTTTCTTTCCGTTTCTTCTCTCCCTTCCTTCATATTTTTCCATCTTTATCTTCTGATTATCTTGTTGTTTCTTTCTTGTGTCTTCGTCTCCTATCTGGCTTTCTTTCTTTCTTACACGTCTTTGTTTCTTTTCTGTCTTTCTATCCCTGTTTCTTGTTCTTCTTCCACTTTTTCATGCTGTCTTTCTTTTTTCTTTCCAATTTTTCTTTCTTTTTTTCTTATTTGTCTGTCGTTATTTCTTCCTTTCTACCTTCCTGTCTTTCATTTAACTCTCTTTTTTCTTGTTTGTCTTTGTTTATTTCCTTCTTTCTACACCACTTACATATCTTTTTTGTTTTCTCTCTCTTATCTTTCTTTCTTTTTCTCCCTAATCTTTCCTTCTTTTCTGTTTCTCATCCTTTTCACCTTCTTTCCTTTTTTACTGTCGTTCTTCTTTTCCTATCCTTTTTCTACATCACTCTTTTGTCTTTCTTCCTATTTCTTCCCTCCCTTCTTTCATATTTTTCCACCTTTATCTTCTGCTTATCTTGCTGTTGCTCTCTTTTGTCTTATGTTCTTTCTTTTTCCCTTTCCTCTATTCGTCTTTCATTTCTGTATTTCTTTGTCTCCCGGCTGTCTTTGTTTCTTTCCTGTCTTTCTATCCCTGTTTCTTGTTCTTCTTCCACTTTTCCATAAAACAAAGAAAAACACGATCATTATAGTATGTAAGAGGAAAAACACAAACTCAAAACGAGATAATCGCCCCGCTAGCTATCATGAAGCACGAACTCAACCGAACGAAGCGCGACGATTCACGAACAGTGAGTTTCGGCTGATTTTTGGCCGAAACCGAAACTGAAACCACATCTTCGGTCGATCACTACTGATGATTAATAATTAATTTGATGATTTTGTAGAATTTGGAGATTAAATTACCGTTAATCGGCGACATGATCCATGATCTAATTGCATCGCCATGCAATCTATGCATGAAGAATACAACTTCAAGTAAAGCACCAGATCCGACCGAATTACCATCACCGGATAAATTAATAAAGAAAACTAATGATATTTCAGATGTATCAATTGATTCTGGTATCAATTCGAAATTAGATGAAAATACACGATCAGATCATGAAGATACTTCAAATAATTTTTACAAAATTTTCTAGAGGTGAAACAAAACGATTCCAAAATTGATCCTATTCGTAAGGTTTATTCATTGAATAATTAATTGTAAAATAAGCTGTGATTGTTTATTTTTGTTGTCAATATGTTATCAAGTTCAATTGTTTTTGTGATTGTATTTGTTTTAATTTATGGAAAATTGTTAGAACTGGTAATATTATCAACTGCCCCATTAATCTGGTTGTTTTATAGAATTTTGATTAAATCTAATTGTAGAGTAAAAAAAATGGGGCAATGATAGTATTGCCGGTTTAAAATGTTACCGTTTGTAATAAGTTTTATTTCAACAATTTGTAAAATAAAGTTAAAAGATTTATACTTTTTTAAATAAATCAACATATTATTATTTATCCACAAATCTCCTAAAACTGCTACAAATTAATATTTTTTTCTAAACCACACAAATTATTCTGATGGTGGTGTCCAATCTTTACTAATGCCGGTACCGACCGGACCGTGGCGACGCTCCCATATCATGCGATGTTTCTGTTTCATAAATGCTGTCTTGACGTTATGATACGCCCCCAGATCACCATCTAAAAACACCAAAATTACATGAAAATCGAGAAGAACAATTAATAAAGTTTACATTTAATAAACCAATTGGTAGCAGCCTCCTCGTAAATTGCCCACAGATCGTGACATTTCTCCAGATGATCTGGTGCTTCGTACAATGTACAATCCTCGAAACGTTGCCGTAAAATCGTCAAAATATTCGAATCAACTAAACGATCGCGTTTATATTGAGCATTCGCCTCGAATATGCAAACTTCATCGTCCGTGTAGCATTCATCGATTGTCGGTACACGACGGAATTTCTGATGGTACCATGGGTACGTTTGCTGGTGCGGTCTCACCAAATTCTCTAAAAATAACAGTTTTACAAAAGCAACCAAGGTTAGGTTAGGTTACGTAAACATTAAAATACCTCGCACCCAAATTGTTGGTGTTTCTAAAACATCACGAACTGTTGTAAAGAACTTTTCGACAATGTTACGGGGTGTTTGATCCGGCATTTTCACAAAATTTTCCAAATTAAATGAAAATTTCTAAAATCACCAATTTGACAGTTGCTGTATGAAATTAGCCACAATCCGTACTCACAAATCAATTGAAGAAAATAAAAAATCACAGAAACAAGTATTATCAAAACGAATTACAACAGAAATCGCGTAATTTAGTCGAATTATTATAATTTCAATCGATTATCATTGTAAATAATTAAAAAATTACAAATAATTAACAGACTGATGTGAAGTTAGTTACAGAATTACACTGGTTAGTTGTAGCACTCTTCAAAATTTTGTAATTTTCACGATTATCCTCTACAATAAATCACCGTAAACAATCAAAATTATAATCGAGAGATATTGATAATTAATAAAGTTGATATCGTTTTATTATATTGCACAGTGATTACAGATAATTAACATTATAACAAAAAAGAGGGCGACAATTAGATTAGGTTGCCGGTCTGTTTTTGTTGGTTATCTCCAGATTAATCACAGATAAACGTTCTCGTGACTATTATTCATTATTCTACGCATTAGAAAAAGATCAATAGATTGCGTATTTGTTAGAAATAGAAAGTTGTAACTTTAATCACATTCGTACAAGTGTCTTTTTTGTTTTTCTGAAGACGGGAAAAAATCGAATCAAAAGAAACAAAAGAGTGTTGTGAATTTTCCATAATTTTCCTGTCTGTGATATTAAAAGAAAATTCTAAAGGAAAACAACAACAAATGAAGATTAATTTAAATAATAATAATAATAGGGCGAGAATGTCATATATTCATAGTATATGTGTGCATTTGTAGTTGGTACCAACGTCAAAATAAAATTTCAATCATCGCTGGCTATGGACTGAATAGTAAAACATGGCCGCCTGAAAATACAAGTGGAATGGTGTTGTTATCGGGGAATCAAGTCTTTTGTTGTTGTTGTGTAAATCAGAAATAGGGCCCCAAATTTGTCTCCCATTCATCTCTCATTAATTTGCCTTATTTTTATACAAAAATTATTTTTTAGTTAATTTGTGTGTGTAAAAGCAAAAAAATCGAGACTTTTTATATAAAATTCTTGTGCAGTAATGGAATTACGAGTTGGTAATAAATATAGATTGGGCCGTAAGATCGGTTCCGGATCTTTTGGTGATATCTATTTAGGTAATTAATCAATTAGTTAATAGGCCGTTGTTTCGTAATATTTGTTGATTTTAGGGACGAATATTTCAACTGGTGAAGAAGTCGCAATTAAATTAGAATGTATCAAAACCCGACATCCACAATTACATATAGAATCGAAATTCTACAAAATGATGCAGGGTGGAGGTATATATATGCAGACAGAAATATAAAAATCGATAAATTTCACCCCTTTCAAGAAATTTGTCAATTTGACAAGAACTATTGATTTTTTTTTCTAACCACTTTTAGTTACAATTCTTGTTGAATTAATAATAAACGTAGAAATTATTGTTCTTGTCGTGTTGATAATCTTTCAAGGCTTGATTGAAGATTTCTGTTATTGTTCTTTTTTTTATTATTTAGTTGGTATACCACAGATAAAATGGTGTGGGTCCGAGGGTGATTATAATGTAATGGTAATGGAATTATTGGGACCATCATTAGAGGATTTATTTAATTTTTGTTCGAGACGTTTCTCATTGAAAACAGTTCTATTATTAGCCGATCAATTAATAACACGTACTGATTTTATTCATTCAAGAAATTTTATACATCGAGATATAAAACCTGATAATTTCTTGATGGGTTTAGGTAAAAAAGGTAATCTAGTTTATATAATTGATTTTGGTTTAGCGAAGAAATATCGTGATGGTCGTACACATCAGCATATACCCTACAGAGAAAACAAGAATTTAACAGGTGAGTACTTTAAATGAATTACAGTGAAACTTCTCTTAATGAACACCTATCTGATGTGGTCACCTCTCTTAATGCACGGTTTTTCATTAGTCCCGGCACATTTTCTTTAAAAAAAAAATACCCCTCTATAATGGACACTTTCATCCAGTCCCTTAAGTGTCCACTATAGAGGAGTTTCACTGTATAACAAAAAACACACACACAAATCGTCTTTGATTATTTTCAAATAAATTATAGAAAATATTAACAATAATAATACGATTAGTAAATTGTTAATTATTGTTATTATTGGTACTTTAAACCGAGATAATTAAATACAAAAATTGAGTGATATTAAAATGGAAAAAGTCACTATCTGTAAATAACAAGAAAAGTGATTGTCCCACAAGGACATTTATTCTTCTACTACCACTATTATTTTTTTAATTAATTTACGTTTAATAAAACGAAAGATAATGAATAACATCTATCAATGTTGCCTTTTATCAATTCAATTAAAAAGGTCATAGTCTTTGCTCTATTTTATCAGATTTTTATTGAGAGAATAATCAAAAAAAAATTGACGATTAATATTTGTAAATATTTACTTTATTTGTTGATTTTTAATAGGAACGGCTCGTTATGCTAGTATTAACACTCATCTGGGTATAGAACAATCGAGAAGAGATGATTTAGAATCTTTAGGATATGTTTTAATGTATTTTAATAGAGGCTCATTACCATGGCAAGGTTTAAAAGCGGCAACAAAACGGCAAAAATATGAACGTATATCGGAGAAGAAAATGTCAACATCTATAGATGAATTGTGCAAAGTAATTGTGTTTTTTTTCCAGTTTTATATAATTGTTGATTTAATTTTGGTTGTTTTTTAGGGTTACCCAATTGAATTTCCAACATATTTAAATTATTGTAGACAATTACGATTTGAAGAACGACCTGACTATAGTTATTTAAGACAATTGTTTCGTTCACTCTTTCATCGGCAAGGTTTCACGTATGATTACGTATTCGATTGGAATATGCTCAAATTTGGCAAGTTTTATCTTTTTTTTTGTGTTTTGATAAAGTTCTCATTTAGGGGAAAGTCGGAGAGATTTGTCGATTCGGCTTGCGAAAATAGTCAGTTTTTAAACAGTGATTACTCGCTTGTTTTTTAAGATGTTGTCAAAAATTGACGTGCGTTGGTTAGAGCATTTCACTGTGCATGCTCTAAAGCTTTCTATTTTGGAAAAATATGATAAAATTCTGAATGGTAGATAAAGCTCTTGGTCCCTGTTACAATAACAAGAAACAACCCCTATTGAAAATCAAATTTCTGGACAGATTTTCAAAATATTTTCCATTATAATGGTATGGCCGTAAAGTAGATAAAAATTTCCGATATTTTCATACCAATCAAGGGGCAAATTAATCAATTTTAATACTTGTAAATAATAGGTGAAAGAGGGGTTCAAATTTTCCGTGAAACTCGCTTAATTTTCAAAATTAAATTTTAAGCGAGCTTTATATTTTCGACTTTCACATTATTTTTCTAAATCCGAGAGTATGACTTTCTATTTTAAAAATTATGCATTGTATCACTGTTGGATTTTTTTAAATTTTTTTTTCAGTTATCGGAAAATTAACAAACATATCGTGAAAATTCTTAAATATTTGGAAAGCTCTTTGAATTTGATATCTAAATCAATTGAAAAATATTGAAAATCGATAATACTGGCTTAGTATTAACCAATTATGAAGAAAAATTTACGAAAAAACAGGGTCCAAGAGTTTTCTCGGCTTTTCAAAATTTTATCATATTTTTTCAAAATAGAAAGCTTTAGAGTATGCACCTTTAAATGCTCTATCCAACGCACTTCAATTCTTAACATTATTTTAAAAAAACAAGCGTGTAATCGATGTTTGAAAACTGACTTTTTCCACACGCCGAATCGACAATTGTCTCCGGAATACCCTTAAGGGGAAGTTGGAGTCCGGCCTCTGTTCGATGCCCGAAAAAGTGACAATTTTTAATCATTGAGTTCTCGCTTGTTTTCTGAGATATTCAAACTCTGTAACTAGCGTTGAATTGGGCGTGTCCCGGTGCATCCGAAAAAGTTTACCATTTTGGAAAATTTCCATTAATTTCTAAAGTACAAAAGAAAATGTCGGAGCATCTTTTTTTTTAAATCACGCTGTTTCTGTAATTCTAAAGATAAAAAATCGTTCAGCAGGTATTTATGGGCGAAGGGCAGATGTTTTCCGTTAAATCCGATTTTGGAAAATCAAAAAACTTATTGAAAAAGAAAGAAAATTTTCCAAGTTTTTTGATTTTTCAAAATTGGATTTTTCGAAAACCATCTACCGTCCGCCCATGAATAAGCTTTCAAACAAACTGCTGTACGATTTTTTATAGAAATTGCGTGATAAAAATTTTTTTAACGTGCTCCAACATTTTCTTCTGCACTTTGAAATTTATTAAAAATTTTCCAAAATAAAAAAAAACCTTTGGATGCACTGTAAAATGCCCAATTCAACGCTGGTTACAGCGTTTGAATGTCTCAGAAAACAAACGAGAAATCGGTGATTAAAAATTGGCCCTTTTTCGGCCATCAATTAAGAGACCGGACTTCAACTTGTCCTTAATAATACATCATATCGCACGATAAGTTTTTATGGCAACACCCATTATTTGGCAAGCGATTCGAAAGACAAATCCAAGAATTTGAAGGGGGGTACATGGAGACCCCTTTAGCAAAATTGGAACCTCGTAGCTTCTTTAGAAGTTGGTCAAAAAACGATCTTTTTGGACAATGTCGCAATTTTCAAAAACTAGAAAAGTACGCAAAACAATTAAGAATGACTCGTAAACCCTCCCAATATTGATTTTTTCGTTTTTCTTCATTGCATTCTAGAGAAAATTCGAAACGTTTCCACCTGTTCCAGAATAAAATGGAGAAAAACGAAAGAAAAAAAACAATCCTGTGAGAATCCTCGAATCATTTTAAGTCGTTTTGTGTATTAGTTCGTTTCTGAAAATTGCGACATCGTCGGAAATGAGCGTTTTTCACCAATTTCTAAATGAGCTACGAGGTTCTAATTTTGCTAAAATGATCTCTAGACATCGTTCTAGAAATCCTTGAAACATTTTTCAAGTCGCTTACTAACTAATAGGAGTTTCATAACTATTGACCACCTAAAAAAGCACCTATATATGTATTGTAATTATGTAATTTACAGGAGAGGATTTATATTTTATTTAATCAATTCCATTTCCTATTCACTATGTTCTCTTTGTGTTTTTTGAATCGCTTAATAAATAATAAGTGTTGCCTTAAGAGATTTTCGTTGGACATGATATACCCTTTATAAAATTATATGATGTTTATCTATGATTATGATTTTATATTTTATTTCTTCTATCTTAGGTGGTTCAAGGGGCAGTCATTGCGAAGAAAATACGGGTCGTTCGGGTACCCGTTATGGTAGTCATGCAGCAACACCAGGTGATTCAACACCAACAGCAGCAGCAGCACCACAGGCACGTACACGTCGTCCACATGACCGTATGGATATTGTAACAAGTAATGCTGGACCACCACCACCAAATCCATTAGAAGATGTTATTAGTAGTAGTATGTTTTTGTTTTCGCTTGTTTGTTTTTTTTAAATTAATATAATTTAAGTAATTTTTATAATGTTTTAGATTCACCAAGACTGTACGAAAGCCATGAACGTAGAGTTTCAATGCGATTACGTGCTGGTCAAAGTAGTGGCGCACCAAATGTTTCAACATCGGATTTAAGTAATTCAAAACAAGCCAAGTGAGTTGTTGTTCTGTTATTAAAAAAAAAAACATTGAATTTGCTTAACATTTTTTTATTTTGTTTGTTTTAATCATCACCATCACCATCACCACAATCATCATATGATCATAATCATTATCATCAATATTCAACAATTGGATACCTATGTTATGATATTTGTTTGTTTTGGAAGCGCCTCCGGAGTAGCAATGGCACCCCCCAGTCAGACATCGGGCCAGCCAGGCCCACCTAGGCGTGGTAGTGCATCAAAGGATCCAACAACAAGATTAAAAAAATAAAGGATTTCGTAATTATTTTTATTTTATTTTTTTTATTACATATATATATGAGTACATTTTATTTACTATACATATAGGATAATAACAAAAAAAAAATTGACAGTGTGATTTTGTTAAGTTTCTCTGTTGGGTAATTGGTTCATTTTTATAACTACCATTATTAATTTTTTTATTCTCAAAAAAATTATAATTAAATTTAAGAATATTGTGCAATGGAAATCGTAATGTTTCCAAAAATAGAATTTTTTTTCTTATTTCGATATTATAAAAGTAATAGTAATAATAACAATAATAATAATAATAGAGATTGTCTCGTCTTTGTTTTTCTACTACTACTACTATTATTACTACGGTTTCTTTCATTATAGATTATTAGGAATTAAGAAATTTTTGTGACAAAAGCTTTGTACATATCTAGACTGAATAATGTGTATTTTTCTTGTATAAAAAAAAGAAAACAAATATGATAATTGTCAGTAATTTTTGATAAAAAAAACTGAAATCTCAAATGAGATAAAAATCATTTAATTAATTGCAACAAAATACAATTTTTTTTCTGTTACACTTTGTTGTTTTTGTTGTTGTTAATTTCGAAAAAAATTGGTGATTTTCTAGGGAATATTTAGAACGAATGTTGTACGTTTCTCTCATTTTTTTATGTATTAAATTACGTGTTTGTTTATGTGTTCGAATTGACTGTATTTTGAACAATTAATAATCCGTTTGTTCCTAGGGACATTTTTCTAATTAGCTTCTAATTAATTAATAACAATGATGTTGTTGTTGTTGATGATGATGATAATGTACTTTCTTTTCGATTATCCAAATATTATGATTATTATTAATTTTATTATCATGATATATGATGATTCTTTTCTTGATTACGTTCGTCTCTAATCTAGGAATGTACAGTAAATTTTGTGCGTTTTTTTTTGTAAAACAAATACAAATTTATTTTGTACATAAAACTATTGTCTTAATGTTGTGTATATAGGTATATATATAAAAAAAGGAGAATAACCTCAGAATAGTGCATTATTTTGTAAGAATCAAATAATGATTATTGAATAAATAAAAAGAAATTGTAAAATTGAATGAGAATTGAGGGAAGAATTAATCGAAGAAGTACTTATTATGGTTCATTTCCTCCAAAAGAATACAAAAATTGTCTTTTTTTGTAATACTTTCAGCTTATTTTTTACTTACATTACATACAATCGGTGTCTGAATGGAAAATATCAAAAATAAACAGTTTTAAGTTTTTCTATTGCACTATGTATGTTAATTATAAAATAAAAAAAAATCGGAAATTTTTTTAGTTCAATTTGAATTGCGCGCCCATACCTTTGCAGCCAACTTTACACTATTTGCAGCCCTTGGTTTCAATGTATAATAATTGCACAATTTGTGTTACGTTTTATTATTTTAAAATCTGATATTATCTAGATTTTTAATTAAACAGTTTGTGGACTAATTTGAAAATGAAGAGCTTGATTTTTTTTACTTGTTTTCTAATACTTAGGGATTTTGGACAAGTGGCGCCTAGATGTTGGTAGTGTTTGATAATTTTGGCGCACACACACATACATACATGAATGCACACAGTAAGCGAATAATAAAACAAATACGAATCATCCACAGTCGATTACGTTACGTTAGATCGGTGTTTTGTTATTGTTATTTTTTTTTGTTTCTCGATAACGTGCAAATTGTCACAGATTAGAAATTAACGTAAATCAATCAATGACAATCATCACTGTATCATGCCGAAAACAAAACACTAACAGTTTCATATACAACTTTGATTTCAATTTAACCGGAAAAACGTTCGCACAACTATACAGTAAAATAAAGATTTAATAATAAAAAAAGGGAAGTGAAGTATTAAAAAAAAAGACGACGACGACGATAAACTTGTTCAACAGGTTTTTATTTATTTTAAATAATTGTTTCGTTTTTTTTTAAAACAGTGATATCAAGACAGCATAAAAAAACAAAAGACGGTAAGTCCTACCATTGTTTTTATTTACATTGCTTTAAGCCTACTTGATTTGCTATATATATTTCTTTTTGATTAGATAATAGAATTGTGTAATTATTATTTATAATAATAATATCCGGTCGTCTTTAATAAATAATCTCTAAATACACATGGGAATATTTTCAATTTTTTTTACCTCTTTAATTTTCAAATTATATCTCGCACGCTCCTTGTCTAAACGGAACAAAAGAATAATAAAAACAAACGTAGTTTTTCTATCTAGATCAAATAAAATAAAAAAAAACAATTTTTTTAATTAGAGAAATTTCCATAAGATGTCTCTATTTTTTATATAAATAATCAAGGTTATTTTCAACCCCCGTCGTCCTTATTTGTTGTCAGTTGTCTTGGGGGTTGTTTCGAAGATAATCTACTACCGCCTACATTATTTTGTCAAAGTAAATAGTAAGGGTGTAGAATTTGTAATAAACTTTAGGGTTGCGTATTAGTAACGCTTGTTCATCAGCTGGGGGCGGTTGTTATTTCTTGTATAGTAGTTGTTGATGACAAATGAGAAGGGGTTGGTTGAACATTTTCGTTTACAATGTTTTTTGTTTAAATTAAATTAATTTAAAATGGTGATAAATCAATGTTGAAATCATTAAAATAATATTTGTTCAAATTGATTTATTAATCAACACGGGGTTGTAAATTACAAAATTAATTATACTATAGGGGCATATTAAGCGTTGAAAGAGTGGTCCCAATGGTTATCGTTCTACAGGGCCGTATTGAGAGTTGAAAGAGGCCCTAATGGTTACGATTTTTTGGTTCTTTATGTAATTAATAACTAACAAGTAATTTTGTCTTCGTAATTGGTTTATAAAAAAAATAAAAACTGATAATTTAGGACGAAAATATCTTAAAACTTCAAGAATTCGCCTCTAAAACGGACAAAATATTTCAAAAGTTCTTTGTTTTGACCACTTAAGAACAGAATTTGCCAATAAAATTGATGATAACTGACAACAAAACCTAATTTAAAAGTTTATAAATTAGCTCAAAAATCGACTAAAGAATGTCTCAAAATTTTATCTATACTAAAAGCCTAAAGTGTTCGCTTTTCACGCTTCAGTATTATTATTATTATTATTATTATTATTATTATTATTATTATTAAAATGTTATCATTTAAAAGGCCATGAATTCATATGTTGTTCTTTATAATAAATCTCATCCATTATTCTACTGTAAGGTTGAAATTTGACAGAAATGTCAAATATAGAGACTAACTGAAGCTTTCAAAAATTACTAACATCTAGCCGTTATTTATGGTTGGT